>PVLD010018092.1:0-39972 GCA_004027595.1 Dinomys branickii | reverse complement strand
AGAACCAAAAATCCAAAGACAAGAAAGAAAACAGGCATACATCAACAACAGCAACAACATCAACAACAACAACAACAGAAAAAAAAAACACCGCTTGTAAAGTCCTTCTGAAAGAGGACACCATGCACATAGATCTCGGGTTGCCACGCTGGTCTGGAGCAGCCTGGCAAACCCCAAGGGGCCAGATGCAGACCCTGATGGCCACACAGCCAGCCAGGGAGTCCCTCCATCACCGAGCCTGGACAGCATCCTCCTCGGGGAGCAGCCTGCTGCCCGGGGGCTCTGCCTGAAGCGCCTGGTGTTCAGACAATTCCTCTGTCCCCAGCCTCACTGACCCAGCCTCCACGAGGCCTCCCCGCATTTGCTTCCAGCTCACCCTGCAGCCTTCTTGACTGCTGGCTTCAGTACCTCCTCTTACACTTGCCTATTAGAAGCACAAAGAACAATTTAAAAAGAACCATTTTCACTAAATAGATGGACCTTCAAGGAGCCCACATTGGGTGTCCTTTTTGTGATAAGTAGTTATGGCACTGCACCAACATGAGACTCTTATTAAGGATATCCCCCACCATGAACACACAAATACACAGATGCACAGGAACACGTGCACACAGGCACACACATGCACACATGTGAACAGACCCATATACAAACACATACACATGCACACATTTTGGAGCTGTAAATAAATGTGATTCGTGGAGGTGCTGGTACTGGAGATAGAGGTCAAGGAGATCACCATGCTTTGATGCCTACTGGGCGTCAACAGTGGCCCTGGTCTTCCCTACAGCACAGGGAGGCAGGCCCAGGACACTGAGCCCTTGCAGTAGGACAAGGACAGGCTGCTAAGTCCACAGACCTGGGTAGGCCTGACCTGGGCCTGCCAACTGCAACTCCAGATGGCTTGGGGCGTCTCTTCCCCCCTCCCCACTCCACGACCACCATCAGGAAGGAAGGCAAAAGACCAAGGACCTGTGCGGGCATCCCTGTCACAGCACTGTGGGACATGGCCATCACTGTGTCTCCACTTCAGAGACAGAAACTGAGGCACAAGAGAATGTAATCTGAGGCCACCCTCCTCTATACTCACCCAGTACCCATTTCAACACTCAGTCACCTTCTGACAGGTGCCCCTGTACCTGCTGTGTTCCTACAGGGGAGGTTGCCCAAACGAGGAGTTGGAAAGGACAGCACACACCATCCTCCTCTCCCAGGGCTGCCACAGCTGAAGCTTGTCCCCAACCATGGCTAAAAAAGTTGGCTCTCATGGCCAGCGTACGATCTACCTGAGCACTCACAAACCACCCGCATTCCAAGGTTAAACCCATCCTGGGATGTGGACAAATGTAAACACCATCCAGTAAAAAAATGCATATGCGTGAAAGGATGAGCCTGTACCCCCTCTGGTCCAACATTCCAGCTCATCTCTGAGCACGCACCCCTCATGAATAGGCGTTTTTGGTCCTTTCCTGAATGGCTGCTTTCCCCCAGGTGTTTTCCCCTCTGATGGTCACCTTGGTATTGAGAAATGCATCCAGTCTTTACCAACAAGGCCTGGACGTTCCAAGCTGTGCAAACCTCAATCCTTGGCTCACTGGGTCCTCCTGCGGACACAGAGTTGCTCAACCACCACACCCTTTTCACATTCCTCAGCACCTGGGAGGCCCGAGTGAATCAGAGGTGGTTAATTTACTTCGTTCAGCCCCAAGTGCAAGAAAAGGAAATGTTTTGTCTTCTTGGAAAATCCACTCTTCCCAGTTTCCAGCCATAGTGCAGCACTTCCCTCTTAACTGGGTCAGAAGATTCAGGCCTTGTTCTGGGACAAAGGGGTAAAGTCCACCAAGATGCTACGATGTCACAGCCCTCCCCTTGTTCAGCTGAGAAGAGCGTCTGTCCTGTCAGCCAGCTCCTGTGAGGCACTGCAGAAAGTGAGGTGCATAAGCTGAATTGCTGCTCTAAGGCCATCAAAATCTGGGAGAGGAAACACTTGGAGACAAGTCTCTGCCAGTAGCTGGCAGAAAACAAGGGCTCACTTGTGTAGATGCGAAGGAAAAAAATCAAGTTTATCTGGCTGTGTGATGTAGAACTGGACTTTGGAAGGAAGGAGAGGACATGTGAAGACTTGGAGCTGTGGCTCAGTCACAGGAACAGCCCAGCACACAGCCCCAGGACTGCACGGCCTGCACGGGGGAAGCGCCACGCACACACCGGGACCACACTGTGTTCTGCAGAAGGTGCTGGGCACGGAGGGTGACAGGATGAGCCCTACAGAGCTAAAATCCACACAAGAGAAAGTTCTGGGGACCAAAACAGACCAGGGTGCACAGGAGCTGCGGAGGGGAGTGGGGGTGGGGAGACAGTTGTGTATTCCAGCTGTGGCCAAGTTTACATGACTATGAAGTCACGATGACATCTATACTTGAAACCGGCAAATGTCACTAGGTATGAATTGTACCTCAGTGAAGCTGACTTTGGAAATCAATGCTCCGAATTTTGCTTTGTGGCCATGGGGCATGGGAAGGGCAGAGGAGTCTGTGGAGCATCTTGCAGGAGAGCAAATCGAGGCCAGAGACAGCAACACTGGGGAGAGGAAGGCAGAAGGGGGTCGGAGCTCTGTGGCTGAGGCCAAGGCTGGAGGGCTGAGTGGGAAGCTCTGGGAAGGCTGTGCCACAAGGGCCTTCCATTAGGAAGTATGGCTGTGGCAGGAAACAGGAAGCAGCAAACGGAAAACTCTGCTAAGGCAAAGCGGCTGGATCAGCTGAGCAGAGCTATCACTAGGGGTTAATTATTTACAGCGTAAAATCCAAAGGACAGGGAACATTGGTTCTCAACAGTACTCTCCCGAGAGTGCACTAGAAGTGCATCTTTGTCATCCTGGAAATGCACCCTCAGCACTGGGAAAAGCCAGGACCACATGATGGTTGTGTCCCCTATCAAACCCACTGAAGGCTGATGTGACACTTTACAGCTAAGTATATTGAAAGAGTGACTTATCCGTGATTAGTGAAAAACTGAAAGTAATTTTTTATCTATCACAAAAATATGCCTGAGAGAGTATGATAAAGACAGAAAAAGTAAATTAAGAAGAAGCCAAAGTGAGTAACAAAGTTTTCCTGTGGAGTCAGAAAAGATGTGTGAGAAACTTGGCAACCTGAAAGCTCCATATCAGGCAGAACCAAGAAACCAGGCAGGGCCAGGAAGGCCGAAGCCAGGAAGTGTGAGGCTGACCACTGAGGTAGAGCAGGCTGAGAGTAGAGAGGGATTTTCAGTAAGAAATGGTGTCATGATAAAACACACTGCACATCACTGTGTACCAAGCAGTAATGCTTTTTGTGCTTGGTGTTTGTTGATGCTTGCACAACTATCTCTATAAACTGGTGTTTGACCATCTTTACCTGAGAAAAGAAGGAATCAATGATCCTCCCTCTTCCAGTAGTGCTCCAAAATGATGGACACAGTGGGACAGAGCAGAGGGGCTGGGATGAGATCTCTAGGCCTTTTAGAAAACACAGGGCTCTTCCTCAGCCACACATGTGAATCTACACAAAGAGTAGCATTGTGGAGGCCAAGGGAGTAGATACTGTTGAAAAACAAGCCACACAAACATACCCACAGCAAAGCCAGAAGAGCTTCAGCATCACTCGGTGGCTGCCGGTATTGCTAGGTAAGGAGGGAGGGTGGGACTCTCAGCAAGGGCATTTGTGTGCACAGTGAGCATGGAAGCACACTAAGGGCCAAGACAGCTTCCAACAGGGACGGGAAAGGGAAGGGATGCAGAAAGAACGCCAGCGAGAGTGGCTGCCCACCCAGAGGATCCCGGCTGCTCTGCCCGCTCCCTGTGCACTGTGACACTCACTGGGCCTGGAACCACACTGCTCAGGACCTAGAGAGCGGCCATGGGTTCAGTGTCCAGCAGCACTTAAAAATGGAAAAACTCTCTGAATTGTAAGGATGGCTTTCTTGATTGAATAGGTGCCTGATGCACTCACCCCCAGAGAAATAAATACTAAAAACCAAAAGAAAAAAGTTGGGCAATGTGCTCAAAGTCATCCCAAGGTGGAAAGCAGAGCTGAAATTCCACCACAGTCTTCTGACACCATGGCCCACAGCTTGGGCCTGCTGTTCTTTGTCTTGGAGCCGGGATCCAACCTTGGTGCTTGGCTACATTGTGCCCTCTCAGAGCACTGCCATGCTGTGCACTGCAGGCTGGTGCCTGTCCCTGCGCCTCCCAAGGACAAGCGCCCATCATGTCAGAAGGTTACCGTCTGGAAGGTTACTCCCAGTGCCATGCTTACTGGGAGTGACACTAACAAAGGTGGCTGGTGGATGACAACACAGTGAGAAGCCAGCCAAGGACAGCTGCCTCACCAGAAACCAGCCCTATAGGTTCCATGATCTGGACTTCTAGCCCTTGAACTCTGAGAAAGTAAATTTCTGTTACTTAAGCTATGTTCTGCTTCCGGGAGAGAGACCAACACACAGACCATGTGTCTTGGTTACTTTTCTCTCGTTGCTGAGACAAAATAACCAACACCCAAAATGAAGGAAGGAAAGGTTTATTTAGCTTACAGTTTGTGGAGGTTTCAGTCCATATTTGGCTGGTTCTGAGGCAGAGTGGCACATGGCAGAGGGCAAACTGTTCAGGGCAGCAGAGCACAGCAAAACCAACCAGCCAAAAGGAGGAATGGCTGCAAACAGCCTCCTTTTCTCCCCTACATTGTAAACAGCCTACCCTGACCCGAGGGTTGTGAACCTCTCACACAATCTCCATGCTCTCCTCTTCCACAGGCTCAGGATGTATACAAAGTAAGCACACTGGCTTCCTGCTGAATCACTAGTTAACCTTTTAAACTTCCCAAATTAACACAATAAACAACATCCCAGAAGGGTAAGGGCATGTCCTTTTCACCCCAAGATCTACAACTGCTGAGTTACTCAGCTAAACCTCTAGACTCCCCAAGTTGACACAATGTATCAACGTAACACCATGACAAAGGCCAGCCAAGACCTGTGGAATCACATTGCTTACAGGTGCATGAGTTGAAGAAATCTCAAAGTCCAAAATAGACCACTTGTCCTGGCCCTGACCTGGCTTACAGGAAAGTTGAGCAGTAACTCCTTTATTTAACTGGAATCTATGGAGCTCCCTCCACAAGCTGGATGTGGAGAATCTATCACATAACTGGACAAGAGGCACACGTGGTGAATAAGTGAGACACCCTGGAAAGGCAGAGTGGGTTAGAACACACAGCTAGAGCCAGGTCCATATGTGAAAAAATTCCTGTTCTTCTGTTTACCATATTTTATGAATTGGGGGAAATTACCTCCACTCCCACACCAAGCCTGGACATCCTCATCTCTACAATAAGTTTAGCACTTAGAGATGGAATCATTCTTGTGGGCACAAGGACAGAGTCTAGCGAGGGAGGAGACCATCCTCCTATGTGAGGGTATCCAGGAGGACCCCTCAAACTGTGTAGACATTGCACCTGAGTCTTGGACATGAGTAGGAGTTTGCCTGGCTCATGAAGAACATCTGTCCATGCACAGAAAGCAGATGGGTAAACGAAAATGAAACCAAAGTGCAAGTTCAGGCAACTCTTGCTGCAGAGATGCAAGGGACAGCGTGTGAGGTTGGGCTCCCACTATGCATGACAGGGACTCCTCCAGGGAGTGGCTCCAGTCTGCTGGCCTGCTCCTCTCTGTGTGGAGGTCTGGGCAGGGTGGTGCCTCCCCCCACACACACACACCCTGCTTGGCCCTTGGCTCCTTCTACCTTTCTCCTGGATGCCCTGGACCCAGGCATCTCATCCAGTAACGGGGAAAGAAAGAGCAGAGGAGGGCAGGGCTGCAAAGGGCAGAATCCACGTTGCATGCCACCCATGCACATCCTTGTAGCCCAGTCAGTCACACAGGCACAGTGGGGGGGCCTGAGAAAGCATGGTCTGTGCCCAGATGCTGCTGCCCAGCACCGCGCCCTGACACATTTTCACGCTGCCCCCCATTTGCCATAGGAGCTTTGTTTTATCAGGAGGATTTCTAGAGAGATTGGCTGCTTCTGGTGAACTACAAAGTGTCTGCTACTAACTCTGTATCCCCTCAAAAGTCACTTCACTCAGCATGAGACCACTGTCTCCAATCCATACCCGTGGTCGGCCTGTGCCCCCTAATCTCACACTTACACCAGGGGGACAGGGTCACCTTGGAAGTCATTTCCAGACCCATGTCTGGATGACAGCAGATCCCTGGTGACCAGAAACAGAGCCACCACATTGCCAAAGGTAGCTTTTCTCCCTCCCATGTCAGAAGGTTACCGTCTAACAGTTTCATACACATTTGATAGGAGTCACTATTATGATTTTAGATATATAAAGTACATTACAATGGATAATTTTCATGTGTCATAATTTATAAAATTATCTCACTTGGGTAGGAAAAGTTTAGTAAGAAAAATGTCAAGTTTTTCAAAGTAAAAAAAAGATTGCATATATATGAAAATGTATTTAAATGCCACAAGAAAAATGTTGTCCCTTAAAAGATGAAACAGATTTTATCAAATAAAATCAAGAATCAAAAGCGATAAAGCTAGATAGGGCAACAATTAAATTCATTATTTCTTTAAAAAAAAAATAGACCCACTGGGCATGGTGGAACATGCCTGTAATCCCAGGACTCAGGAGGCTGAAGCAAGAGGATCATCGTGAGTATGAAGTCAACCTGGGCTACAAAGTGAGTTCAAGACCAGACTGAACTGCATAGTGAGATCCTGTCTCAAAAAGACAATAAAAAAATACATACATACATACATACATACATAGACCCAAGCTGGGCCTGCTGCCTGTGATTCCAGAGTTCTGCGTGGCAGAAACAAGAGAATTGGGAGTTCAAGCCCAACCTGGGCAATTTAGCGACTTAGAAAGACCCTGTCTCAAAATAAAAAGGGCTGGGGATGTAACACAATGAAAAGGCCCTGAGTTCAATCCTCAGACCACAAAGGGTGAATTAATAAATAAAAGTTGTTTATTTTTACTGCAATGCAGAATATCATCTAATGCTATTGAAGAGGCGATGAAGCTTAATAATAGTAAATTGATTTAGTAAAGAAATGTTTAATTTAGTACATTTATGACCCTATGTTCTGTGCTAGATGCTATAAGAAGTAACAGGGGGGATGAGGGTAACTCTATTTTCTTCCGTGCACCAGCAAAATTGTGTCTTTTCTCTGTTATAAAACTTCACATAATGTAGGCCTACCAGGTTAACTCCATGGCTCTCAATCTGTTCGCCACTATAATAAACTTGGACACTAAAAAAAAAAGAAAAAGAAAACCACACCAGGTCAGACTGTAGCACGATAAGATCAGAATGCTGGAGTCCGAGTCCCTAAGTGATTTGTATGTGTAGCCATGGCTGGGAACCACTGCCCTTCCCAGACGTGAGCTCCTTAGAGAAAAAGAATATGTCCTGTCTGATGGAGCACACGATGAAGCAGCTCTGAGCAGGATTTTAATTAATCAATTGGCTTTTCATGTTCACTTGTGAATCTATCCAAGGCCTAGGCTCCTTGTCTGGAAGTGAGAGATGGACTCATAATAAGTGAACCTCTGTGAGTCACTAATCCCTACTAAGGCATGTAATGGTGAATGAAGCCAGAAAGTATCAAAGGGTAAGACAAGATCACAGCCAAAGACAGCTAGATCCAACCTCAACTAGATAAAGACTGTAGCCTCAGGCATCTCACCCATTAATCCTTATTATGGATTAATTTAATACCTTACTTGGAGAAGTCCTTAAGTGGTTCTGCCCTTCTTGAGCACTTCCCTCCCTTCTTTTGATAACCAAATAAATACGGGCCACCCAGAGAACGTCTTGGTCTTAGCCCCAAGACAATCTCAAATTCTGTGAGAGGGCTTCATCCTCTTGGAGCCCTGAAATCATTCTATTTGCCTCTTTTTATTTAGCCTTCACTGTACACTCATTCAGGTGATTGTAGACCTGATCTGCCAGCAATAACTAAGGGATATTATTAACCCAATACCATCCATCCCCAAGCCTGTCACTGTGCCTGATGTAGTCAGATATTCCAATGTTCAGCAGGGGAGCGAGGCCAGGGATATAGCTCAGTGACACAGTGTCTGCCTGGCAAGTGCAAGATCGTGAGTTCGATTCCTAGAACCAAAAAGCAAAACAAAGCAGGGAAGGGGGAGGTGGACGGTGGACAGATGACAAATGGAGGATGTGTGGACAGATGAAAAGCTAGCGTTTCCTGCCCTCAAAGAAGTCATGATCAAGCAGGAAAACAGACAACTGTTCATAGCTAGTTGGGATAGACGCAGCCAGTGGCTGTCCGTGGTTGCTACTGTATTTCCCAGCAGAGATTATGATCTGAAAGAAAGCCTAATTAAATGCAGATGATGGAGAGTACTTTCATTTCTAAGTCAAACAAAACAAAAGGTTTCAATTACACTACTGGTTAGCACTTAATTTTAAAAGAGAAGAATCATCAGATCTTATCAACTAGGAGAAAGAAAAAGTAAAAAAAAAGGATAAAATGGAAACAAAGCTCTGTAAATAAGGTGGAAGAGAAGGGTTGAGGGGAGCGGAGAGGAACGGAAAAAAGAGGAATCAAGATATATCATCAGGTACAGATACAAATTCCCCGTGATGAAGTGATCACTATGCATATCTAAAGTACGTCAACAAACTTAATAAAAAAAATAAAATTCATAGTTATCAAAAAAAATGAGAGGATGCAATGATGAGCTCTAGAAAGAGAATTCCTTAAGGCTCCTTGCCACCATCACCTTGTCTAGGCAGAATATGAGTTGAGGTACGCTAGGCAGGGTTTTGTAGTGACTGTCTGCCTGTGTCATCATTCAGGCCAGGTCCCTCGGCCACAAGACTCTCTCTGACCCATAATAAGTGCTCTCACCCTGCTAGATAATCCAGTGCTAGACATCCTTCCAGGGCACCAGATAGCATCAGTCTCACCTGACGCCGCCACATCCAGTGTCACAAAGCCCTGGCACTCAGCACAGTCCTTTGTACCAACACTTCTCACAGAGAGCTATGCAAAGTTAGCAACTCATCAGGAACCACAGGGCATTTATCGTTAATATGCCACCCACTTAATGAATGAATAAGCTATGGAAACAACATTTCAACAGAGGTCTTTCTCTAGGTCAGCTTGCCTCCTTGTGTCTGGTGAGAAAGGAAATTCTTAGAGCTTTCTTGGGGAGGAAGTCATGGGACAAACCTGAAACATGTTCTAGTAAGAAATTGCATAATATGCCTACTCAGAAACACCTTTAACACAGTGAGGCTTTTTGTCAAACAGTGATGCTTGCCCAAACCAACCCAATGGGCTTGAAATGCAGGAACAAACTGAAAAACTGGTTTAAGCTAAAGTCAACATGTGATCATGTCTCCCGAGATGGGAAGATTGTATCTCACATGTTTTCCAACTTCTGTAACAAGGCTCCAGTGTCCTGGGGAGTGAGACCAACTCAAGGAATGTTCTGGCTCCTGGCTAGCAAAGCCACACAACATGGCCCCTGTGGCACAAAGGCCGGCAGACTCCCTGTCCCCGCACATCCCACCCCACGGGTGTGTGGCCCTGTGTCCACTCCAGGAGGGTAATCCCGGCTGGCACTGCCTCCACATGGATGGTGATCTTTGCTCTTCCTTTCTTAAATATCTCTTCATTTGCTTCTTTTATGGCCTCAAAAAGTGGGTCTCAGCCCATCCTCTGCCTTTTCAGGTTCAGACCCAAATGGACCCACATGGGGTCCACATCTTAAATAAACTTAGATCTATCTTATTTCCACATGGCCCTGGCTCCTTGTCCTCTGTGTCTTGGACCCTGAGCCCACCAGGCTGGGTCTGGAGCTCCTGATTCCACCTCCACTGTCTCATAACCTCATCCTCCGCCCTCTCTTCCAGCTCTTCCCTTGGCTCTCACTGGTCCCCAGAGGTCCTGAGTGCCCCAGCCACGTCTCACTTGCCTTCCCTCACTTATCCTCTTGGGTTTTCTTCAGACAGATCAACAGGCGGCATGTCACCAGTGTCTGCTGATTCTCCTTGCCTGCAGGATTCCACCCGAACTTCACTACAGGCCCTTCCCACCATGCCCCAAACCTACTGTAACTTTTACCATCCGCAGGACCACATCACATTCCAGATAAATTTCTCTTCCTGCCCCAAGCTGGCCACGCCCTTCTTGTGTGTGTTGAACCCTCTGTATAAAATATCTGGTCTCTCCGCTCTGCCTCCACCTCAGCCTATAAAACTTCTACTCTTTGCTTTAAAAATAAAACCGAATATCACCTTACTAAGGAAGCTTTCCCTGTTTTCCTGGAGATTTAGAACACCAGACACTGGAGTAGACAGAGATATAATTCCAAAGTCCCTGGGGACCCTGCTGTGGCAGCAGCTGGAGCTAACCGGCCCTCTCTGCTTCCAGCCTATGACATTTTGCCAGCATCTAAGCTCTGTTCAGTGGATGGACTTTTAATGAGTGAATTTCTTACTCTCACACCATTCAGCACAGAGACGAGAAATAGGAACAACGCTGAATATCAACAGGAGGGAGAGTGTTAGAGAAAGAAGAAATTCCACTAATCAAACAGCAGCAAAATCCCAGGTAGAGGGAAAGACCGAGTTTGAAGCCAATCAAAGAGACACCCTGAAAAGCAAATAGGAGGGAGACAGAGTTGAAAGGCTCAAGTGTGGACAGAGAGGAAGTGGTGAAAGGTGTTACTCTAGGTGAACCCAAGATCTCTGAGATCACATGCATCTTTCTTTTTTCCACAAATGATAGAGCTATGTTGCAGTTTCTCTGCTCAGGTATCTGCAGCACTGCTCGAACCCCAGTTCTTCGGAGAAGCCACCTTGTCTTCTCATCTCTCTATCCTGAGCACCCGACCCCAGGCCCGGCACGTGGCCAGTGTCTTACTCCACCCACACGCTCACTGCTCTGAGAACCCTCAGGGGCGGTAAATGCGCACACAGGCCTGGGCTCTGCCGGCTGGAAAAAGAAGGCAGACTCGGGGTGGGGCTCTGCAGTACCCACAGAGTCCAAATCACAAACGATACCCAGCAGCTGGGGCAGGATTTCCTTGGCTTTTTTTTTTCAGGGCATTAACTGAGCTTGGCAACCAGTCCCAGGAAGGTTTCTACCTGTGGAAGGGCTCAGTAACAATGCTAGCTTCATAAATTACCAATTACAGATTCCTTTTGTGATCCTGACAAGGCCTTCTCTGATGGTGACAGTCTGTTGACACAGATATTTTCCAGTGGCCTGGTCCAGCCTGCCGAGGCTCAGGGTTGAGTCAGCCTCCTTTGTAAAAGAGAACCTCTTATGCAGAATGCTGGCCAGTGCTCCTTTTTGACGCAGCACAAATACCAGAGACTCAGATAAATATTTCCCCATGCAGAGGGGACACGGGTTCTCTAATCTTCCTCCTGTCAAGAGCGAAGCCCTTTTATTTTGCTCTTTAAGTCATTTACACTGTGGGCTTTCCATATAAAGAAAACATGTGACCTTTAACCTTCTGTGTCTGATCAGCACGGTCTTTGGATAAGAAGCAGGGAGCTAGAGGCTGTGGAGGAGGAAGTGGGTGAGGGAGAGGGTTCAGGTAAAGAAGTGAAAACAGCTAAGACTCACTGTGCGGAGGAACCAGGTCCCTAAGACTAACAGTTAGTGTGCATTGCAAAAAGAACCAATGATAGGACAAGGAAGTGAAGCCCATCCGCTGCTCCCTTGAATCTGGGTGGCCAATCAGGGACCGAGGAGCCATGAAGGTGAGGTCATGAAAGGTCCATTGCTCGTCCCCAGGCTTCTGGCTGCCCTGGGCTGGCCACACCATGGGGACATGGGCGGGCTCTGTGCTACAGGCCTGCCAGCGCAGGAGGGTCTGGAGAGGGGAGAAGCGCTGCTCCTGCTCTAGTGACCAGTCATCCAGCCATGTGAGGGGCTCCAGAGCCCTCTCTGCAAGCCTTGGCGTGGCCCTTGCCAGCCCTTGCTCCACATTGCTCGCAGCAACCAGCAGGGAGAGGATGGGCCACCTGCAAGGCCAGGGCTCCAGAGGACCCTCCCGGCTGACAGAACACTGGGCAGATAGGGCTGGCACCTGGGGCACAGACCCCTTTCTCTAAGAGTCCTTCGGCACTGACAGGACCTCCGCTGCACTTTGTCCTTGACCTTCTTTTTCTTTTACCCCACTTTCTTCACTCTTTGCATAAAGGAAGTTTTCTAAGCCATCCTAGATATCCTGGGAAATTCAAACAAGCTATAAATATACAAACTCATGTTAAAAACATGCTGAGACCAGGCGTGACACACACCTGTAACCTTAGCATTTGGGAGGCTGAGGCAGGAGAATCATGGGTTCAAGCCAGCCTGGGCTGCTTATCAAGATCCTATCTAAAAAGGCAAAGAACAAAAACTATGTTAAAGGAAACATCAGTATTGCAACCTGTAGTGGACTGACAACCGGTGGTCAGCTTATAACAAAGCGTGGTGCCGGGTGTGGGAGGCCCACCTGAGGATTGTTGCCAGCAGCATAAGAGGCAGAACTGGAGGAGAAGAAGAAGAAAAAGGCTGTTGGGAGCCGATAGAATTTGTTGGGAGCCTGTTGGAGGCGGAGAGAAGCAGTAAGGAGCTGTTGTTTTCTTGGAGGAGCCCGTCATTCTGGTTCTCCTGATAAACTTGGCTATTTCCATCCTCCAAGGAGTATATGACCTTGTTGTCACTGAGAATGGCTTCGGTTCACTTTGGAGGAGCTCTGGTCCTCACTTTGAGCATCGCTTCCTGGCCCCAGAGGGGAAGATGGTGCACAGCTCAGTCTCCCGGAGAAGCTTGTTGCATTGGCTTTCCTGAGGGGAACTGGGCTGTCCTGATCATCACAGGGGCTCGGGACCTCACTGTTGCTGAGGATGGCTGTGGTACTTTGGGGGGAGCTCTGATTCTTACTTTGAGTGTTGCTTCCTGGCTGTAGTGCTAGCAAACTCTCAAGTCCAGTGCTAAGCCCACTAGCACAGATCCTTCATCCCACTGGCAGAGACTTTCTAACTTCCACCACTGACCTTTGGGCCTTTCCAGTACGGGACTGTGAAACAGGTCTGCATGAGACACGATAGGCTCTAGGCCTCCAGTTGGACTCACGGCAGACATTGTTACGGGTCTAGGTCTTGAGCTGGATTCATGCAGGACATTATTGTGTGATCCAGGTCCTCAACTGGGTTCTTTAGTCTTTAGTGTGTAGACAGATTTCCTGCACTCTGTTATATATGATTCTTTGGGTGACTATTATAAATAATCTGATAAAATATATGTCCTGTATTGTATTGCTCTCCTTTGCAGAATCCCAATCTACGACACATCCAATTTGATTAATTAGTTACTTAACTAGTTGAAAACAGAAGTACTCATAAAGCCTTGGCTTTTCCTTAGTTTCTAGGTTAAGTGCTATCTCTGTGTGTGTGTGTGTGTGCTAAAGACTGAAGGTGAGGACATGAAGAGCAAGTGGCATCAGTGACCAGGGGACTTGAGCAGTACACTCCTCCTGTCAGAAGCCACCCAGCCTGCAACCAGGACACTGAGGGGACACAGGGGCAATCATGGCCGCCTGGCCTGATCTTCTGTCCACAAAGGCCATCTGGAGGCCGGGTGTTCAGAGTGGCCTGGCTGCATCCCGGCAGGGGACAGTAGATGACTCAGGCGAAGCAGACACGATGGCCCACGGGGAGCAAGACTGGGAGCCATTGTAATGGGTGGTGACTTTTAGCACAACATTTTAAGATAGACAAGCCTCAAAATGTGTCTTGGGAAACATCCTGGAGGGGTTGTAGAGAGTTAACTTTGCAGTTCTGACTTTGTCCTGGAATTCTTCTCCTTGCCTGAATTGTTAAAGTATATATATCATTATGGCCAGAGCCTGACCTGGTCACATAGTGCAAGGTAAACAACTATGGCCAGGCCCAGACATTCCAATCTATTACCATGGAAACCAAAAATGTATATAAGGTGAGAACAAAGGCAGTTAGGTGCCACATTCTCTGGTCGGGAATGGGGGGCAATGACCGGTCCAAATTGACCCGAAATTAAAATTAATTAAAACTCCATTTGTTCTGAATGAGTTTTTGGATCCCCTGCAGAGTTCGACTCGATTTTTTATTTTTGCCGCAACACCATCGCCTGCGGCAGGTGAGACCTCCCTTTTATAAAAATGGCGCCAGGGTCACATGTCTGTGTAAGGAGGGTGCAGCCGCCCAGGAAACAGGAGGGAAAGTGGAAAGGGAGGCGAGAGAATGATTAAGGGCTCATTCTTTCCTTTATTTTTCTTTATACGATTTCCTGTATTGCATGGAGTTGATACTACTCACGAATTTTGAAGAGAACTGAAAGGGAAAGTTGCCGCCTCTGTTCTTAAAAAACCTCAGAACAGGCACTTCCTCCCTCCTGAGCAGCCTTCCCCGGAAGCTCTGCGGGTGGATGGGGCAGTCCCACCCGGGCCAGGAGTAGCACTCTCAGCAGAGGCGGCCAGAATTGGGCCAGGGCTGCCCTGGGTGGCGGCTCCTCCCCTGCAGGATCTGTCCCTCTGAGCCTCTCGTCCGGAGTTGACCCGCAGTGCGTGCGCACACACTCAGAAGGCCTCTGCACGCGGTCCAATTATCCACCTATCTTGGATAGTTGTGTGGAAAATCTTGACATTTTCAGTTGTCAGTAATTTGTCAACGTCTAATTACAGCCATCTCATTGGGATCAGAAACTAAAGGAAGCCAATCTCAACTTATAACTCACTGATAAATACCCCTGCGAAAAGACTGAAAGGACGCTCTGATTGTCCCAGGCTCAGCACACAGTTGTGCTGCCATCTGACCCAGCAGAGTCTGCATAAGGCCATCGATCTCCACATGCACTCACAGCTGGGAGACGTGCCTCGAGTTCCCTGTCCTACATCCCTGTTCCCAGCAGCTCGGTTCACGAGGGGCAGGTGCGTTCCGCCCCAGCTCCCCGGCGGCTCCCTCAAGACCTCTCAAACTCAGACATTTCACAGAGAGAGCCCTGCAATTTTTGTGCTTTGAAACTCTTTCAGAGTAAGCCTGTTAAAGCTGAGGTCTGAGGTGCAGACCTTTGGAACCTTCACGATTGACCGGCCCTCAGCCCGGCTCAGGTCCAGAATTGTCTTCTGAGAAAAATCTATGCGCTGGGGCCCTGCTGCACAGAGGTGGGGCAAAGGTGACAGGACAAAGCAGTGTTCTCCTGAAGGGACTCTACTTCCTCCCTGCTTCGTTGATTTTTTAAATACACACTTCTGGAAGTCTGAGAGTGTTAGGAATATACACACTTGTAATACAAATGATTGCTTGGAGGCATTTGGCAAATAATAAAATGCCTAACAGTCACTTCTTGCCTTTTATCAGAAGTCAAGGAGCGTGAAATAACCTTGACAGAGGGTGCAGAGTCTGCCCAGCCCTCTGAGTAGTTCAGGTTTCTGCCCATGGATCCAGTCCGACACGCATCGGGGCTGAGGGCCGTGCATCCCTCGTGGGGTGGAGGGACAGGTGCCGTGGAGACACGCAGAGTCAGGTCAAGTGGGCTTCTGCCCCATCTGCCACCAGGAAGCACTGTGTCTGCCAAGGGTTTAGACAGTGAAGGCGCCGGCACAGAAGACCAGGAGACAGGTGGGTTGTACCTGACACAAAAGAGTAATTATTTGGGTTGAAACTCAGTAAGATTGAAAACTGGCTGTAGAGAGGAGAGGGAAGGAACCCATCCTGGTGCTTCGCATAGTCTGGGCCCTGTGGGGACAACAAAGGACACACAGTTCGGCGAAATAATCCAATAGGCTCGGTGCAGAGCCACTGAGCTTGGGAGCCTTTCAGTCACATGGGGATGACTCCCTGAGCAACCCGCAGCTCTGAGACTCCAGTGACACAGGCTTGAGACCATCAGCATTGAGGAGGGAGTTCACCCTGCAACAGCCTATGGGCTACATCTCCTCAGCCACAGCACCGGCTTTCTCTGCCTTGGTTTCTTTGTGTGTAATGTGGAGATCATTGTTCCAACCTGAAGATAATGTGAGAAAATTACACTTTCCTTGAGTGCACACTCGCTATGTGCTCCCCGCATAAGTAACTTACTGCTAAATTCATCTTGGGAGACTGCAGAGCTTTGAGAGTAGTTTGAGCACAGACTGCATGGACTTTCTGATTTGAACGCTGCACATAACCCAACACCCCAAGTTCTGCACCCAGTTTCAAGGAGGTCTGTGGGTCACTAAACAATTTCCCTCGCCTTTTTTTAGTACAGGCTGGCCTCTAACTCACTGCAATCCTCCGCCTCAGCATCCCGAGTGCTGGGGTTACAGGTATGTGTGCAACCACACCCAGTGGCCAAGCAATTCTTAATGTACAAAATCAAAAGGGGAAAATCAACATTTAGGAAATGAGCAGGATTAAGAGAAGACCAAGAAAGGATTCCCAGAAAGCTACAAAGAGAATGCTGAAGAGCTTCAAGGAGACTGACCCAGTTCTCTCAAATTTGGCAAACAGGTCCAGTTACGTAGAGTTAGGATAGTCACAGGAGATTCACACAGATCTCCACAGGCCAGGGTGGGCGAAGGGACTGGGGTGTAGCACGCTGAGGAGTGGGGAAGGGACAAAAAAGTAGAGGTGACTTGGGGTAGAAAAGACAGAGAGGAGATAGAAGGACAGACGGAAGGGAACTGTGGGTCAGAGAAGGGCTGGCCTTTGTTTGCCTGGTCTGGGGTTTGGGGTTTGCTTGCTTTTTGTTTTATTTTTGCCTGTTACTGCCGGGGACCAACCTGGGGCTTCATGCACTAGGCTGGCACCAGCGCCCACACCAGCCTGCAGAGGTTTACTTTGGTTTGTCTGGATTTTTAAGGGTTGGGGAGGCTTTGGGTTTCTGCTCTCAGGATCAGAGCCAATAGAAGCACTGAGGCGGGAACGACAACCGGAGGGAAGACTGACAGGAAGCAACATGGGCACGGGGAACCGGGGCTCCCGGAAGGGGAGAGCTCTGAGCAGGACAGCAGGGAGATGCAGCCATGAAGGATCGGTGCCTGGCTCTTTCCACAGAGCACGAAGCAGCGCCTGGGAGAGCGGGGTGAGCCGAGTGAGCGGGGAGAGCTGGGCTGGACAGAGAAGAACCACAGAGGAGGATTTGGAACCGAGCAGGTGATATGGAAGCACAATCAAAGAACAGGAAACTCCGGCGCCCCGCAGCAGGAGCGCTGGGGATTCACTGCTCATGGGCCTTCAGGGTCTCAAATACACAGAGGCCAGAACACACTAGAGAATTATTCTGGCCAGTGGTTTCCTGCTTTGCAAGCAGTAGTATTTAGATGGAACCACTATAATTACATCTTCACCAAAAATATATTACGTGCACAATAAAAACTTCGAAAAACTACAGTAGCCATGATGGATGAGCATGTTATAGTGATAGGCGATAGAAAGATGGACAGAATTTAGTTTGTGGTACTAACTACTGATAACTCTTTAGAGCTTCATACACTTAGTGTACAGTTGTCTCACCAGTTGTTACACTGTCACTGACGATTTCTACCCTTCCTTACAGAACCATGAGGAAGTCAGTTGATCAGAGCAGTTTCTTCAAGATTCTCCTTATTAAACCAGGTGTGTTAGCACAAGTCTGTAATCCCAGCATTCTGAGAGGCTGAGGCAGGAGGATCACAAGTTCAAAGCCAGCCTAGGTAATTTAGCAACTTAGCCAGACCATTTCTCAAAATGACACATAAAAATAAAAGCAGAGTTGGGGAGGTGCACAAGGCAAGGCCCTCAATTCCGTCTCCCTATGTCTCCCTTCCTGTTGTTACAGCTACCAAATCAGATGGCCCCCAAAATCCAGAGGAACCCTGACGTGTGCTCACAAATAAGTTACAAATACATCCATACGAAGCATTCCTTAGGCTTTGGACCGAACCTGTGTGTACCTTTATAATGCAGCGACCTCAGAGACCAGTGTTCCTGTGAATAGGTTCATTTTTCCCTCTATCCTTGGTCCATACAATGGAAGTTCTCCTCCCACCCCCAGCACTTTCCAGACACCACGATCCCTGTGCTAAGATGGTCTAGTCCAGGTCATCTTTGTTTCCTCTTTTGCATTACGAGGGAAAGACGTGCATTTGCCCTGGGTGTTTTTGAGAAAGTTTTAAACCCTTTTTCCCATGTTGAGACTGGTGTGAATTAAAGCTCTATGGATAAGAGAGAGAGACGGTTGAAAATACAAACAAGTCTAAAGTTGTTTGCTTAAAACTGTGAAAATCAGAATAAATCTCTAAAGGTATTTTAAGTTTCCCATCACCTGTGAGAGGTGAAACATCAGTTCCAAAAACTGCGGTCAGGTTTCTTAGAGAATCTCCAGTTTTCTCAGAAAAACGTATGAACCCGCGAAGGAAAACAATGTATTCGCCCCATTTCCCAGGCTCTTAGTTGTCATGGTGAGTACGTCTGTCCCTGGCGCCGCCTAGCGGTCATAGCGCTTTTATAACTACTACAGTGCCCTTAAACACAGCAATTCGGTTATTCTGGGGTTTTGACACTAGGGGGCAGTAGATTTCCTCTGAAAGCGGCTTTGACAGCCTTAGTGGCTGTAAGCAAAAATAGAATGGCTGTAACTTTGTGCAAAAGTAGGAAAATTTACTATCATTTTTTTACAATATGCTCCACAGCAGAGACCAGCCATATAAAAAGGCCCATTTTTCATACCTGTGGTCATGACTCAGTTCTGCACTGGAACAGAATGTTAAAGAACTCCTTGCATCAGGAGATAACAGATCTCACGGATTTCCTCAGCCTCCCTGAAAATCGTGTGACTACTACAATAAAACCCAGCTGTGCCGACTCTGCATAAAAAGTTTCTCATTAACAAGACTTCACTAAGTAATGGGCTGGGGGTAGAAAAGCCATTGAGAAATGAGACCCGTGAGCTGGTTCGCTCGTGCCCTGTTGTTGATGACTGGAGACAAGAACCAACATCCAGCTCCGCTTTCCTCTCGCTGAGGCTGAGGACGCTTCCCTGCTCGTCCTGGTCATGTGGAAGAAGGTACCCCACCCTGACATAAGAGCTCCAGCGCTAGGCACGGTGAAGAGACTTCCTGGCTGCAACAGCACCACAAAAAGCCCAGCATCCAGCAGCTCTGCCTTCCTCTCCCTGATAACGTGCATCTCCTCCCTAATCTACATCAAACCTTCACCTTCTAAAATCATCAAAGGGTTGTAGCACACACCACGCAGCAGGGCGTGAAGCCTGTCTGTGGGTGAAAGACTGATTTCTCCTTCAAAATAAAACATAAAAATAAAAGCAGAGTTGGGGAGGTGCACAAGGCAAGGCCCTGAATTCCGTCTCCGAAGGCTATGACAGGGGAGTCTCCTTCAGGGTCTCAGGGTCGATGCCAGCCGATGCCCACCCAGCTTCGAACAAGAGTGGGAGATGCCCACGCTCTAGACCCCAGACACAGACCCTTCCTTCAGGACCAACACACAAGCTATGACAGCACTAGAGGCTTAAACAAGACCTGGCTAAATCAAGAAAAATAACTGTAGAGATCTCCAGGGAAGTAGTCACACTAGCTCCAGCAGGGTGGGGAGGCCAGTCGCCTGTCTGCTAAAGGCCTGCTCCCCAGGGGCAGAGAGAGTAACCTGACCTTGGCTCTTGCTGCACTTTCGTCCATGCTAAGGGACAGGGGCAAGGCAGAAGCAAGGTGGGGCGGTGGCATTCAGTAACCACTGCGAGCGAGCATGGTGACGCTCGTCCTGAAAAGAGAGGACACCACTCACAGTGCCGCTGTGACCCCTGGACATAGCAGGATGAGTTCGGTGCCCGGGCAACAGGCACCATCCCAGGCCGCCTCTCCCAGGACAGCTGGCCGCACCATGACAGCCCTGCCCCCAGTGCGGCCTTCCAGCCACACAGAGGACACACACGCCCTGCACGTAGGTGCAGCTGCCGCCACAGCCCGTTACTGCCACTCCCCGCAGGGCCACCACAGAGCCACTTCCTCTCTGGATGGACACTTCCTGTTCTCATCTTTACTTTGCCCTGCAGTGAGGATGGGGAGCGACTGTGGGAAGAAGGGATCGGGCTTCCGTTGCCAACTCTATGCTACTACAGACCTTTCCTTTTCAGCTTTGGGGGTTTCTGAGACGATTCCACGAAGTGAGTCTTATTTTCAGGTCTTGGAATTGATACTTCTCGAACTCAGCATACACACACACACGCACAACTGGCCCCAGAAGACAGGCCAGACCTGGGAAGGCTATGACAGGGGAGTCCCCGGACAGGGCGTCACCTTCCCAGAAAGTGGCCTTCACACACATGCAGTTTGGTGAGCATTTCCCTTGGATGATCCGAATCTTCCCCATCCCTGGAAGCAGGGCCTGAAGCTCTGTGAGTTCTGGTTTAACCACCATAATTACTGTGTTCACTTACACAGAATGTCCAAAGTCATCCTTCTGCTTAATCAGCATTTCAGAAAACAAAAAGCCACCCAGGATGTAGGAAATGCTGCCTGATGAAACACTGAGGAGCCACTCCTCAGGACTAATTAAATGGACAGGCATTGTCACCCGTGCAATCATTTTCCAGAAAGCAGCTGAAGTACACACACTACACTTGGCAAAATTCCTGGCCAGTTTCGCAAGAATGTTTATTCCAGGCTGAGATCATCTTTATAAGAAAAAAAGAAAACGAAAGAGAAAGAGGCCAAGAAACACAAGGGGCGAGGGCAGAGAGGGCAGCCAAGGGGGCAGGAGGGACAGAGCGGAAAGGGAGAGCTGGCCACAAATCGGGAAGTTTTAGATTTTAAGGCTGCTTCTTCCCATTCTGACCAGATACCTCCCTAATCCTATAGGATAGTATTATACAAAGGAGACAAAGTATTTTCACCAGATTCATTCATGTAAAATGTCCTGGCCTCAAATTTGCATGAAGAATAACACATAGCTCTACTTTGTGGTGCGCTGTTTTTGACTTCAACAATTGTCCTCCTTAACAAGGTGATTGTATGGAGAATTAACCAGGACCAGACAAGGTGTCTGGAGATGACCGCGCCTGCCCCCCAGCACGGGCACAATTGCACATTGTCCCAGCTGTCTCAGCTAGCAGAGAGCTGGCAGTCACCCTTGTGGACAGACTGGACCCTGTCCCCTGGTACGATTGCACGGTACTCTTTCCATGGACTGAACTGCTCTGGTCGCTAAATCCCCTCAAAGGCAGCCAGGGTGAATTGGTGGGTTTTTTTGTATGCTTTTCATTTTTTGTGATGCAGAGTTTAGAATTTTTGGCTAACAAGACATATTTTTAATTCTTGGAATTGGAGGGAAGAAAAGTATAATTAGAGATTGAAAATTATTCATTACTGATGTTTTTGCTTAGCAAAAATATCAGGATTTTAGTCCTGAAGAGGAGATCCAATTCATAGCTTGCCTCAGATGTTCTATTATCCCTGAAATATTACAAGGATTCTAAAATTTGTTGCTGTCATTACTAATATTTTCTATTTTGTTCATCTACATTCTGTTTTTCTAAATGTTGGGTTCTAAAAATATATATTTAAGTAACACTTGCAAGCTTTTTGTTGTTCTGTTCTATTTTGCTTTTCAGGACTGAGAGACAAACCTAGGCCCTTTCCACTGAGCTACATTCCCAGCCATCTTTATACTTGAGACAGTATCATCAGGTTGGGCTCAAATGTGTAATCTTCCTGCCTCAGCCTCCCCAAGTGCTGAAATTACAGGCATGAGCTGCCACACCCAGCAGCACTTGCAAGCTCTACGAGTTTCTTCCCAACAATAAAACTACTCCAGATAAATTGGAAGATTATATATAGTTGCAAGATTCCATACCAAATTTGCTTTAAATGTTCATACAACAAGATAAATATAAGCAATACAGAGAGTTGGATTAAACTGAGGCCTTCCTGAATTTCCCACTTTGTAAATTCTCTTTCACAAAGGTTTTTAATTAATGGGGAAGATGTAAGAGCCAAACTATCGGGGCTGAGGAGGCATACGAAAGAGGCATCTTAGTACTTTCTAATCAGGAGTAACAAAAGTGTTCACGTTAACTCTTAGGTCTAAAAGAAATAAAACAATATCCATACCCTGGCATCATCTCTTTCTGTTTTCCTTTTACATAGAGATTATTGTGCCCTTATAAATTAAAAGCAGGGAAAATCACTTTCCATTCTATTAGGTACTAGCTAAGTCAGCAGATGTAAATAACTGTATTAACCTTTTAGCGCTATCACAGTAAAAAAGAGAAGAACCAGTCTGAGGAGATAAACTTCCAATAGTATATCTTTAAATAATGTTAGCTTTGTCCTGGAACCCCTCTTTTTCCCTCAGTGAATGTACTGCATTAAATATTCTTGAAAACTGTCACCACTTTTCTGCTCCTCAGGATGAAGTTTAACCCGCTTTCATCCTCTGTCCCCCGCACGCACACCCACCCAGCCGAGGTGCCTCCCCAGAGCCATACACAGCCCAGTCACACCCAGAGCCACCAGTGTACTGCACACCCAGCTCCTCACTGCAGGGCCACTGTGTCTTTCAGACCTGCAAGAATTGTTTGGAGTGAGTTTCCTAAAAGGGGAAAGGGCTTGAGTCACTTTTATGTCCTGAAGCTGCAGTTTTCCTCTAAAGTGCAATTTAAGATCTGTGATTCTCCTCGTCCCCTTTGTACCTATCTTTACTTCTTTACTCCCACCATACAACTAGAAAGGATCAGCACCACCTGTGTCGGTGAAATACCCAGGCTTCTTCCTTCAACCAGCCTGTGTGTGCCAGGCGCCCTCAGGTGTTGGGGGACGAGCTGAATGAGGTGCCTGGTGCGCATCCTGCTTTTGCGACCGAGCAATTGGAAGTGGAAGAAACTTGGCTCCAGCTGTTGTGACCATAAGGAAACAGGCCAGTGCCATGGTGAACCTGGGGGTGTAGGGCTGGCATCCCTGGTGCATCTCAGGGCAAATGTTCCCCAGGCTTAAGGCCCAGGCTCAGCACACCTCAGTCCAGACGTTTGCTGAGCTCCAGCCAGGGTCTGAGCCAAGCCTGTCTATTCCACCTCGTGGTGCAGGACCTGCCCTTGGCCCTGTGAGGGTCCTTGCAGCACCGGGCCTGGGAGCTGCTCTGTGACTTGAGGTTTCCATCTCACCATCCAACCTTGGCAGGAGGGTAACTCATTTGTAAAACTTAATAAGCATCCTTATTTGCATTGGTTACCTCCATCTCGGCTCTGCACCTCAGCTTCCGGGGATCCTGTTCCTGGAAACATCCTGTACCTGGGCCTCTGCCCTGGGCTATGTCCCAAGATCCCTGAGTTACAATGAGAGGCTGCTCCAGTACATGACCCCCAAGCTTGCCTCTGCTCCACTGCACCAGACAACTCCCTTGGAGTCCTCGCACTGTGGTCACGCAGCCCCTAGTACTAGGACAGCAGCCTGATGGGCAGTAGTGCCACCCAGAGTCTCCCTCCAGGGCTGGAGCAGCCTGGGAGGAAGATGTCCCTCCTCGAGGGCCCGCTAACCAAGCCCCATGGTATGGCACTCAGGGATGAGGGGATGTCATCAGTGGGCTGCTGTCAAACTGCTGAACGCTGGAAACCAACCACAGGGGAGAACTGGCATCACAGATCTCAGCCTTCTGCCCTCTGGGCTCTGACACCTCAGGTAGGATCTTAAGGGTCCCAGCAAGGAGCAAAACCAAAGAATCCCAAACAAAGACTCGGGGCCGTGGGGCAGGCAGCACAGCTGCCCAGGGCCCTGCACCAAACACTGCTCCCTGGAGCAGACCCTGTGTGATCCTGCTGGTCACCCCTGCTTGGACCCGGTGACAAGCCACACAGCACCCCAGCCAGCAGGAGACAAGAGTGCAGGGGACCCAACATTCTGCAGCCCTGGACCCGCCACTGCATCAGGGATGAGCTTGGCGTGCAGCATTCATCACTAGAGGTCACCACAGGACAGAGATGCCCCATCCAGGAAGGACAGCGAGCACAGGGCCAGGGAGAGGATGGGACCTGGTGAAACCACAAGCAGCAGCTGTGTCTGACCTGAACTGCAGGGCACACATCTGTGATGGGTGAGGGATACTGTCCTTAGGCCGCAGGGACTCTCGGTCCCCTCTGAGCCCCAGCTCTAAGGCCCTGAGGCCAGCACCAGTGCAGTCCTCAAGGAATGCTGTGCACTATGTGTCTATTAGCACCAGCGTGGCGATTCTATGTCAGGGTTTTAATTCAACTCCCCACTGTTAAATGTCCAGGTCTCTCTCTGCTTTCTAAGGGAACTTATCCTGACACTCGGTAAAGTAGTGAGAAAGACTTTATTCAAGATCCTTGCAACAAGACAGAAGGGGAGATCTAAAACCAGGAGGATACACAGTGCCTCACAGCCTCGGAACAGAGCCCAGAGTAGAGGGCCCTTGCTTGCTAACCTGCCACAGCAGGATTCACATCAAAGCTGTGGGACCGGAACTCCTCAAGCCCAGACAGGCTATCAGTGTCGGCTGGGCCTCCTGATGACCTGTGCTGAGGGTTCTGGGGGCAGCCGGGCAGGGCTAGGGAGAGCACAGCTGAGGTCAGTGAAGCGGATCTTTTTCAGGAGCGGAGAGCATCGACTGACTGATGCAGAGTCCTGTGCACCTTGCTCGGCAGCAGCGGCAGTTTGAAAGACGTGAACCATGCAGATGTGAGAATGCATCTGTCTAGGGACTTTTGTCAATTTTTTGTTGTTTCTTTTTTTTTGCTTCACTCTTTTTGTCAGTTATACAGGTTAATGAATTTCATCTTGGCAGATTCATACGGACATATAACATACACGGATCCTTTTCACCCCCGTCTGGCCCCAGTGCCCCCCCACCAGCTTCCCATTCAGGGAGAGCTGCAGTGTGTATATTTTGCTCACAGCCATCTCCTCTATTGTTTCTCCGATTTTTAAAGAATTTTCTCTTGATAGATTCTTAATATGCATGAATGTCTGCGTTCTCCATCATTCTGGAAGAGCAGATCTGAGCACACTCCCCTGGCTCTGTGCCACACCAGCACCAACCGCTCTCCTCGTTAAGCACAGGATGCTTCTGCGGCGTCTCTGGAGCGAGGCCGGCATCTCCACACAGGCCAGGCGTCCTGCCGCCTCGCGTCCACTGGAGCTTGCTTCCCACGCACTCTCCCTGCACGCTCCTCCTGTGAGCTCAGGTCCACGGTCTCACTTCTTGTTCCATTAAACCCTAGACAACCCCTAGCACAGCAGAATTCTCATCCTAGATTTCATGTTCTGCGTGATCTTTCCATCTCAGCCACAGCCATGGGGTTCTTCAGGCACTGGGTCACTCCTGGTTTCCCTTCAGCTTTTTACCCAGTGCCTGAGATGCAGCTGAGCTGTAAGAGCACAGAGACCAGGTGATCAGCACGCTTACCCCGGTAGGGGCAGCATCTCACCCTCCTCTCAGAACGTGTGAACACTGGGGTGAAGCTGTGCAATGCAGTCTACACCACACAGCCCTCCTGTGTCCCTAGCAGACTCCTCAGGGATATTCCTATGTACAGGAGAAAGGCAATCCATGCTCTTCCATGCAAAGCCTCCAAGTCTTCTCCTGACCTGGGCAGCAGGCAGGTGGCCAAGGCCACCCTATACATCCCCAGGGTTTAACCACAGTGGCCTCTGTATTACACACCCTTCATTTGCTTAAATGCCACTAATTTAATTCCATTCTAAATTAATCCATAAAAGTTCATCTAATTTTTTCCCAACCGTGATGTGAAGATCACTGGTCTCCCACTGTACAGTGAAGAAGCTGAGAAACCCAGAAGTGAGGAACTTGACCACAGCCATGCAATAGGGAAGGATCAGGGCTGAGATTAAAGTCACATCCATCCAATTCCAAACACCACGCTCCTGGGTATCAGTCTCAAGAAGAAACAAGCAGCAAAGCCACAGTTTCCGCAGCAGCTCATCCGGGAGAGGTACCACTGCCTCCCAAAACCCTGATACAGTCCCAGGGATGCTGACACACGTCACTCCTTCCCACTGGCTTAGAGATTTTCACTTCCATACATCCAATGGCTGAAACTTTATTCACACTGATCTCTAAAAGTTTCCATTATTTAAGCTGTGGTGATACTTTGAAATTGTTTAAGATCTTTTGCAGAATAAAAGCAGACCAAGAGATGGAGGAAAGGGAAAGGAAAAGAATGTAAAAAGAACTGAGATGTGTTAATGCCCAATTCCAACGCCCAATAAGGAATATAATCCTTTTTTTTCTTTTTTCTTTTTGTCTTTTTTTTAATTAATTGCATTTATTGATACATTTTTTAAAAAGGCAAAAGATTTATTCGGTTTGAAAAGAAACCAGACTACATATACATTTTAGATATACGTAATGATCACACTCATGAGAGGGAATTTGTACCTGCACATGGCAAGACTTGATTTTTTCCCATTTCCCTATCCTCCCTTCAGGCCCCCTTCTCCTTACTTACAAAAGGAAGGGAGGGAAAAGAAAAGGCATGATGAGAACGGAAGGGGAAAATGGAAACAAAGCTTTTGGAATATAATCATTACGTACAGCAAATGTGGACTAATAAAAATAGAGCTTTTCAAAACTCAGATCTGCACTTTGCAGTTCTCACATGTCAGGGTGATGTACCGTTGTCACGGGCTCCTGTGTTCCCAGGCTGAAGTGAGTCTTCCCTAAGGCGTCCTTACCCAGGGCGTGGGCTCCTCTTCCTGGTAACTGTCGGGCTTCCCCAGGGTCTTCACACATTCTCTTTAGTGTGGGTGGATCCGAGCCACCAGGAACACGACTGCCTGTACCAAGTGACGCTCTGAGAGCCCCAGGCCCTCCCTCTGTGAGTACAGTGCCTCTGGTGACGCATCCTTGAGCTCGGGCAAAAGAGACACACACTGGTCCTGTTGGAAATCTCTGCCCCAGGGTCACAGGGAGCTGCCTCACTGTGAGAGGTAAAAGATCACAGCATCTGCTCTGCAGAGGGTGGCTGTGGGAAATCTTTGTAAATCTTACCATCCTCGCCCACAACATGGGAGAGCTGAGGAGCAACCCGATTGCAGTGGTGAAGCACATGGTACTGGACATGTATCATCAAGCCCAAAAATCTAGCTTGGTGCTCTATACTGTTACCTGGAGCAATTTCATCTTTCTGTGCCTCAGTTTCATGTTCCAATGGAAATCATACCAATAGTGTCCATTTGAAGTGCCAAGTGGCTGGTAAGCTCATCAGATTGTAGCACATGGTCCTACACAGTCAGTGTTGGTTTCCATGTTACAGGGCACTGTGAGAATCAAGTAGGAAGCACCATCTGGGTGTGCCTGGACCTCAAGCCCTCAAGTACCTGGAGTCTAAGTACCAGACCCGATCGCCTGACATTGAGCACTTGGGACCAGGGAGAATATTAAGTCACCACCGGTCATGCTCTCATGTGAAGAGGAGAGAACTCATCTGTAATAAACTCTCTACCAGGTAATACAAGCCTGTGCAAACTTATGGACAGGTCAGCCAGATGCCCAGCTATAAGACACCTCGGTCCTCCAGCAGCTCCCAGGCTGGGAATGCCAGGCTAGCTCTCCGCTGAGCACAGCTCAAACCACCACCACTAATCTTAAACATGTACGTGGAGTTCAGGGGTCCACAAGGTTGGTTCTGCCTGAATCCAAGATCCAACCTCCCCCACATTACCACTGCCCTGCAGTTTCTACACAATTCCTAAGTGCAGCGCACAGGTTGCCAGTGTAATTTCTCTGCAGGCTTCCTTTCTCTCAACACCAGCCCAAGATGATCCCCTGGCCTGGCCTCAGCAGAAGGGCCTGGCACAGCTGCTTGTAAGCTCTAGCTGACCTGAAGACGCCTACTTTAAACAAGCTTCTCTCCATTGTAAAGGAAAATAATTAGAAATAATTGTAAATGCTTTTCTATACTAAAAACCTTTTTTCACTTGTTTGTTTCTTGGTTTTTGTTTGTTTTTGAGACAGGATCCTGCTATGTAGCCCAGGCTGCCCTCAGACTCATGGCAATCTTCCTGCTTCAGCCACCAAACACTGTGATTACAGCTGTATCCATTGCATGTCTGTACTAGAAATCTGAATAACTTTAAGCAAGTTAAAACAGCAACAGTTTTCTCTAACAAAAAAAAACCTCAAGTTAGTAACAATTAAGTGCAAAGCAAATACAAATTAATAAGTAACTGACACCAAACACTGTGATTACAGCTGTATCCATTGCATCTGTCTGTACTAGAAATCTGAATAACTTTAAGCAAGCTAAAACAGCAACAGTTTTCTCTAACAACAAAAAAAAAAAACCCTCAAGTTAGTAACAATTAAGTGCAGAGCAAATACAAATTAATAAGTAACTGATCCAATGCTTTCCATAGGTTTGCGAAAGAGCCCAGAAAAGCGTTTTCCTGCATTGTTTTTTTAGCCCTAGCAGACTGGTGACAATTACTTTCTCTTTCAGTAGTGTTCTGGTCCCCATGGCAGGAAGTCTGCCCTCAGTGCGGCTCTGAGCCGGCACCCCACGAGGGCTCTTTTAGAGAAGAAATCTGTATGTGAGCAGTGTCAGAATAGCCATAACTTCAATTAGAGTATTAAAATATTCCAAAATATTTTAATCAGATGGCCCTGAAAGGGAGTTTCCCTTGTAAAAAGCCCTCTGACTCACAGCTTGGGAGGAGGAATTCACACAGTTTCTAAGCTTGAGCAACTCTTAGAAAGAAGGCCCCGTCTTTATGCCAGAGCCATGTCCACTGTCACCTTTAAATACCACCTCCTAAATCAATCTAAAGAAGCAGGCATCTTTGCAAGTGAAACCCCTAAAATTAGTCCTTCACTCAGTGGATATTACAAATGCTAGGGCATTTGAGCCACTCCACAATAGCCAAAGCAAAAATTCCCTGGATAGGTCTACCTCTCACCCTTCTCTCCAGATAGCGACAGTCACGTGGATTAAAAGATTTTTCTCCATTCTCAATTCAGAACAGATTTTCATTACAAAAGATTCTTAGGGGGACCATAACTCAGATTCTTTACCTACTGAAAGTAATTGGCAATTTAATCCAGCAACTTAATATTGTGCTATGGTATGTGAGCCAGTAATAAGATTTTAAATGCTCATCTTCATACACATGGCATAGTTTATTGGCAGTTACATTGTTGCAAGTGTTGGAGGGTCGTTTTGATTAAAATCGAGGAAAATATTTATGGTAATGTGGCAAAAAAAAAACCTCTTTACCTAACGTAGCCTGACCAAGTACGCCAGCTGAACACGCAGCTCTGACACAGACGCGTAGCCACAGCGCAAACAGCGCGATGCTGGTGCTTATCAAAGAGCTCGCTATTTTTCCCTCCCTGGGTACCACCAAGTGCTTTCCCGCCCTGTAGTAAGTGGTAAAGCAGAGCCACCATTAATTTTGAATCCCACTGCCTAGGCGCACCCAGCAATGACCTGGCCAGGCTTTCTCGGCCCCTCCAAACTTTGTAAGCCGAAGGGGAGAATAAATGCAGGCCGCGCGCGCCAAGCACCTGGGCAAAGAGCAGCTGGACCCGATCCCGCCTCTTCCGGAGGTGCCAGGAGGGGGCAGCATAGGTCGCCGCTAGGCGGCTGTATGACTCAAAGCACAGATGTTGGAGAGAGGATAGGGCTAAGTCTGGGCAGAAGAGGCCTCGGAGCAATATCACAGCAGCATCTTGTGCTTGACAGTGAAATGGATCTGATGTCAGTGGAGTTCTTTTAAATCTTAAAACCTTGGCTAGTGAGAGAATACCAGTTATTGCCATGTCAGGGAAAGAGGAGAGGAATGGAAGAGGAGTTTGCATTTTAATGGAGCCCCCTGTAAGCTGTGGATGGAGAATTGTCTCTCCGAAGACTCACCTCAGGCAGCTCTGCCAAGGGCTGGCCCCGGTGCGGAGGAGAGTGGGCACCGGATACACACGCCCTCCTCCCAGCCCAGCCCTATGAGTTCCAGAGATTTGTGGAACAAATACTAAGCTGCCAACCCCTAAGGGGTCAATTTTTATTCCTCATAGGAAAACCATTAAAATATAATAGCCACAAATGTCTGAAAAATAGGAACAGAAAGCTGCAGACAGGTGACCAGGAAGGAAGCCATGCAGGATTTCAGATTAACAATCAAGGTACGGATCATTCTAGTTATCCCAGGCCAGCTCTGGGTCCCTTTTAAAGGCTTCCATCTTGAAATTAATTGATGTCTTTATCTAAGTCCTGTGCAGAAAGATATTCACTGCTTCAAATCCTCAGTTTTTTTTAAGATTAAGTGTGACCTGCATTTGTCCTATTGAGAAACATGCTTCAGATTTGTGAACATGTAGATTAAAAGCCCTCCTGTTCTGTTTCTGTAAAACTCTACCTCATTGTCAGTGAGTAAACTTTTTGTTATTAGAAACATACACTAAAACTTTAGAAACTAGAATTTATTCTGGGGTGAAGTCTCATTTCTTTGCACCTTGTGAATTCCTCATCTAGAAAAAAACTAAAATTGGACAGTGAATCACACTTGGTTTGGAATGACTCAAGTTCTAGAGAACAGATGTGCTAATTATTATATATTATTTCTCTGAAAAACATATGCAAGTATGTGGCCCAGGTTGCTTTCAAAAAGTCCACAAAAGCCTAGTGTGCTAAGGTTTCGAAAGGGAAATTTAGATCTAGAAATTTATATTAGACATGATAATATAATCCAACATTCTTATGTGACAGAGGAGAAAATTTAAGGATTCAGCCAAGAATATTTTCAGTTATAAAGATGTTATTTTTAAATATCCATAGCTATATCCATAGATATTGTTATATATAGGAGAATATTGAAACACTTGATTTTGGTATCTTCTTTCTTTTTAAGAAAAAGAGGCCACATTGCTAGAAACAGGAATAAACTATGATTTGCATACACAAACATGTATTTCATGACTTGATATGGCTGATTCATGAGATGCTATCTGGGCCAGCCTGGCACACAACTAGAGAAAGCTTAAGGAGAAATGAGATCAACATTTAGGGGCCTGTGTGGTTTGAAAAGAGGAAAAAATGTTTCTGGTGGCACAAATATTTGGAGAAGCAGAAAGAGATGAAATAAGGCAGCATATTTTGGTGGCAACATGAAGTATAAGCAAAATCTCTTATGTCAGTAATTAGAAATTAGAAGGAGAAGAGAACTCTGTGATTGTAACAAGAAGGAAATGACAGAGATTTCTTCAGAGATTTTTAGGAAGCAGGCTAGATTTACATAATACACTTCTCCCCAAGTTTCCATGAAAATATCTATGGATGTAGATGTTTTATTGAACCGGAATAGTTCTGTAAACTCAGAAAGTTTTATGCTGAGTTAAGGGTGGAATTTTCACTAAAGATGGTGCCACGAGGGACGAGCAGACTGTACCCCAGGGACAGGGGCACAGTTCTGAAGGAGCAGCTTCAGCTCACATTCCAGGGAGGGCTTTGAATGACTTCACCATCCTGACAGTGTAGGAACAGAACCCCAGAATGTTCCTCAAATCCACAGAAATGGAGCTTCTAGTCCCCGCCACATGCCAGGCCATCAGGAAAGAGGCCCCACGCATTGGATATAAAAATACATGGATTTAAGATGAAATGTCTCTCTACATTCCAGTGTACAGTTTCTATAAAACAGCAAATGAGATTTTCAAATTGTCCATGTGCTTTTCTCTTTCCTCTCACATTTCTTTTGTAACCAAGGCAAGTAGTTATTTAGGGGCAACTAGGTAAAAGTCATGTGTCTCAAGAGAGAAAAACTAGGGTATTACCAACTGTCTCATCCAAAAATAGGACTTGTCGCAAGACAATAAATAGCCCTGTAAGGCAGTTTTCACATTAGTAAAAGGAAAGTCCTCCCAGCCCTGGGAGAAAGCAGGGTGGAGAAAGGCGAGAGAGGCAAGGTATATTATAAATATCGGTGTAATGTGGAGACTAAATTGAATGCAAAGCTTAACACCTTGAAGTGAAATCAACACATTTCTAATATTAAATAAATAAATATGATTAGAACCCCTGTTCCCTGAAGAGAGACTGGAGTCTGGGCTGAGGGGTTGGCACTAGAGACATCAAACTCTATTTTCCTGAGCTCCTTGGCCCCTGTTTCATAAGCATGAATTTTAGTCCCAAACTTAAATGTGGTGCAGTTTCTACAAATCAACTCAGTATCTGCTTTGAGTCCCCATCTCCCCTGAAGCCACTCAGCATGGGGTGACCCTCTCTGCTTCCTTATCTGAGGTCATCCTTGGTGTTCCCAGTGAGGCGCTGGGCTCATCATGGCCACTCGGCCTCCAGGCTGGTCCAGAGCTCAGACACCACCAGGTCAACAAGGGGCATGGAGGGTCACACCGTGCCTGGGCCACTCGGAGACCACAGCCCACCAGTGCACCTGTCAGTTCCCAGAGCCTGATTATGAGACAGGGGCAGGGGGCAGGGACCGCATTTCGTTCGCTGTGACTTCCCTCCTTCCAACCTGATGTGTTCTTCTGTTTGGGGTAGAGGGGAGGAAACATCCATTCCTTTCAAACCTTTCATGGCCAAATATTTTCTCTATCTCAGTATTTCCCTAAAGACCCTAAGCTTTTCTAAGATAAATTATATACTTATTAAAAGTTACAAGAAAGAAATTATTTCTTTCCCGCTTCACATCTTTCTTCTGGACCAGAGAGCACAGAGCAGCCTGAATACAGAGGAGCTATCCCCTTTCACCCACCCCCGCCCCCAGCACCCACCGACAGAATGGCTTTGTTAACAGTACCTTTGTTTTTGCTCTGTAGTTGTTGTGCAAAGATTTTACATTTCCATGTAGGTCTTCATATTTCTTTACCCTTTGGAAATTAGTTTCTAGATTTGCAACATTTTAAAGAATGTGTTCTTTAAAAGTGTTTTGGAGAATGAAGTGAGGCTACTTTTAGCTAATATACTTAGTTTTTATACTAATACAGTCCATCTCATTCCCAAAGGTCAAGTGCTGTTAATACACTACGAATCCAGCTCTCCCTTGATTGTTTCAGAGGATGCATCCCAGGACCGGTGCCGAAGTCCCCACGTAGAGTGTCACCTTCTCTATCTACATCACCTCCAGCCTGCTTGTAACACGCTACATCAATGTCATTGATGTGGGTGCTTTATTTCATGACTTAGGAAATAAGGAGAAGGAAGCCAGCTCAGGTTCAGTGCAAACAGAATTTTTGCAAACATTTTTACCCTCGTGGGCTGAATGCACAGACGTGGAAACAGAATGCAGAGAGGCTAACTGCACGTTATTAGAGCTCTCTGAAACCTTATTCTTTTTCCTGCTATGTCTGTAGAAATCTTTTTACTGCAGATAACATAAGCCCATTTCAAATTAGCGTAGTTCATTACAAGAGCTAGTGAACTGAAACTAGTTAATATAAGAGCTAGTGAACCAGAACTAGTTAAGATAATAAGAGCTAGTGAATGGGAACTAGTTAATACCGCAGGGATTTCCAAACCACAAGCTTGCACAGCAGGGGTCTGGGGTTCACATGCAGCCCCTATGCTGTCCCCCTGTCCCAGCCTCGCCGCCTCTTTTCCGGGTGGCTCTGGCCTAGGGCAGCTCTTGCTCCTGCCCCCCGCTTTTTGCAGTCACAGGGCAGAGAGATGCTTCCTTTCTCCAGCAGCAAATTGAAACATGGAGAGCTGGGCATGGATCATCTGCCAGTCTCTGCTGGTCCCTGGCCAGAAAGACAACCCTACTGCCAGGCCTGCTCAAGTCACATGCTTGTCAGGGTGGTGTCATCAACCCCAACCCCAAGTCAAGGATCTACTGAGAGTATTATAAGGACACTTCCAAAGAAAACAATCAAGAAGCAAGAAATCTAGCAAAAGGAGGAAGCCCAGCAGTTCCCCATGTGACACAGGACTGTCAAAGTTGCACCTCAGGGAAGGAGCCGAGGTCTGGAGACAGACGCTGAAAGCCTTAAACCCAACGTGCATTCAGCTCACCTGTGGACAGGCTGGGGTGCACGCCAAGGGCAGCCCTGAGGGGCTCTGCAGAACCCAGGAAAGCTGAGGGCTGGCCTAGAGGAAACCCCAAGGAACTCAGACCACCTGTGCCTGCTAAATAAATTTTCCCAGTGCTGCAGAGGGAGAGGCGAGGCCCTGGATTGCCATCCACAGTGTGCTTCCCCGAGGACAGGGTATGGGGCCAAAGCTCTAAGCAGACTACAGAGTCCTTCAGCCCCAGCCAAGGTTCCAGAAGGTTCCTGCTGCACACTTCTCTCCTGACAAGTCTTGACTAAAGGTGTTAAATCAGTCCATGCGCAAATGTTTCTGATTGTTATAATTTGAGCTGTATGTATGGTGTGCATGATAAAACAATGCTCTCTCCTAACCATTTAATGTTTTGATTCCTGAAACCTAGGCTGTCTGAAATCATTAATTCTTTCTCTTTTCAAATAAGATTTGCCTTATAAATCTGTCTATCCTCTTTATTTTATAAATTGTATTTTGCTTCAGATATACCCCTTCAAAGCAGCATATAGATTCTGTTTTTTAACCTTATCTGGGAAAACTTTGTTTTAATTGGGGTGTTTAAACCATTTAAAGGTACTATCAGACCTAAAATGTCGTGTCTTACTTTGCTAGTTTGGCTTTTGTGTGTGAGATTGCCTGCTTGCTTGCTTGCTTGCTTGCTTTCCTTCTTTCTTTCCTTCTTTCTTCTCAGGTTTCTGGCTGCTTCTTCTGTGTTCTGTTGTTTGCCCTTTGGTTTGATTTTATCTTCTGAAGATTTGGAAGATACCAACTTTGTTTTAGGCACTGTTGAGACTCAGCGCTTAAAAACCACTCCTTTCCATTCTTGACTTTCACATGAGTTTTAAATTAGGCATCTTTGTTTACTTTCTCATTGTTCATGCACTTCTCACTGATCTACGGTCTTTATTCATGTTATCTGTAGTTAGACCCACATTATTATGATTTGGTTTTTATATAATTTTTACATTTTTCTCTTCTAGGGACAATTAATATTTGCATTTATTTTATGACAAACTTACAACAGTTCTTTAGACCTAGGGTGGTGGCTAATTTTATACATCAATGTGACTGGGCCCTTGGGTGCCCAGTGTGATCAAACCTTCTCCTGGGGGAGTCTGTGAAAATGTCCTAGTGAAATTCAAACTGAATGATGATGTAATATTTGTAACAATAACCACTATTAAAAGTTAGAGGTACTCAGGGTAGGCACTGGAACCAAAAATAAAAGATAAAAGTAGTAAGCAAACAAACAACTTTTCTAAATGGAAAAAGAAACCCCAAGTACACAGGCTTAAAATATTTACCATATTACAAATAAAACTAAAGCAGAGAAAACCATATTCTGGCAAAAATTTTCAATTGGAAGGATAAAGAAAAAATATTAATTTTTGAAATAAGATATATAATGTCTGCATATATCTGCACACATGTCCTATTGGTTTCACTTCTCTGAAGGACACTGACATTACACCTAGTTTTCCAATTGAACTATTCCCAACACAAAGACCACTACAGGGCAAACCAGCTCCTGGGCCCTTAACCTGTTGCTGTTTAAAGTCTGGTTTGTGTTTTCCCCCAACCAAGTTTTTCTGAAAGTTGTGACTCCTCTCCTGAGCCCCAAATGCCCAGTGGTCATCTAAGAGCAGAACAAAGCCTCACTTTCACTGTGTGAAACCCTGGGCCAAATCCTGCTCTGCTCTGCATAGCCACTTGCTACTGACCTTGGGGGAGTGACCATCTAAAAGTTGGCAAAACAGATCTATTAACCCTAACTTTCCCAGTTTATCTCACCCCCTTCAGGAGTGAGGACACCAGGATGAGAGATTTCCAGGGATTTCAGCCACACCCAGAATCTCCACTACCCTAAACCAGGTCTCCTTGGATTCCAGTAGAGTCTCTGGGACTGAGATGGCCAGACTGGAAGCCCAGTGGCCCCAGAGCCACAGAAATCCTCTGGTGTCGGGAGAGCAGCATGAGAGAATGACCACCAGATTCAGTGCCCACAGCACCCCAACAAACCAGCCTCTGCTGGTGCCTAGCAGACATGCGTCCCTTCTGCTCCCCACATGAAGCCCCCAGCTCCTCCACAGCCATCCTGTGGTAGGACCAGAGCTGTACCCCTTTCATTTTCTTTTACTTTCCAAGTTACAGTTTTTTCCTATAAATTCATGTCAAGTTCTTCTGTTTTGATTGTAAGGACCTATGGTAGCCAGCGACATTTCAGTGAACACCTCAGGTTCTTTTGTAGTGTGTCTTCTCTGTTAGAACATTTTTATTAACTTCACAATCAACTGAAAGACATCTTCAAGTAAAAATCTGCCTAACACAAAGTACCAGGATCATATGTTCTCTGAACTCTCAGGTGTTTTCAGAACATCTTTCCATTGTCTTTTCAGATAAGTAAAATCTTGAGTAGACATAGAATTCTTGGGTCACAATTTTATGCCTTTGAGAGTCTGTAGAAAAGATTCCATTACAAACTGATATTTACTACTAGGAAGGAGAATTCTCAAGATTGCCTGATTTTTGTTTCGTGATTAAGGTGCTTTATTTTTTAAAAGATCATTTTGAATTTCTTTATCCTTAAATTGAGTATTTTTGCCAAAGTGTGGTTTTCTCTGCACTGATTTTACCTGCGACATGGCTTTTTTTTTTCTTTTCTTTTCTGTTAGTACAGGGGAGCAGTACATAGTGTTTACTCCTTCTGTGGAGCTGGTACATGTACACACACATCTTAGTGCTTATTTTTCACCCCCTGTTCCCTTCCCTCCCTCCCCCTCCACCCACCTCTCCTTGCCCTCCCTTTTCTCCCTGTTTACAGCTCAGAAACAGCATGGTCTTGTAAACTGGTATACTTAGGATTTCCCTAGGCAACTTCCTATAGCTTTTGGGCACAGAGTGAAGGGTCCTATGGGTCTCCAAACACATCTGTACATCATCAATGAGCTCTTCCTACATGTGGGTTTTAGCCTCACACACTTTTGTTAATAATAGAGTCTTCACAAATTGCCAACCAATCTCACTGGTGAGACACAAGGGACACAACTGATAATGTATCAAGGCCAGGAAAAGTGATAAGACATGTGGGTCCAGCATTAGATGCTGCACAGAGACACACCTGGTTGTGGTGCTGCTGCTGGCAGTGATGAGCATGTTTCCAAGGCAGCCAGTCACTAAATGAGTTATTTCCTGCACTCAACTTCCTTCCTTCAGCAGGACTTAAACTTGCTGATAAGAAGATGCTCAATGTTAATACTAAATTGTGGAAGCAACGCAAACATCCATCCAGAGGACTGGATAAAAAAAAACTGTGGCATTTTTATATGATGGAATATTACTCGGCTATAAAGAAAGAGAAAATTTGAGGCTTTTATAGGCAAATAACCATAATTAGACACCATACTCATAAGTGAAATAAATCAGAGGTACATACGCAAGCAATGTATTGTATCACTAGAGTAAGAACCTGAAAGTGGGAATATAAAATAGGAAGTACGAAGGGAATCTGCTCAAAAGTAAAAAGCAAATGGGATGAGGGGAAAGAAGAAAGGAAGAAAGGGACAAATATATATGTATGTATGTATGTATGTATGTATATGCAGGATGGCTAACATGGTTCCACTTTTGACTTATGTCACTTTATGGTAAAGAACAGTTAATGATTGGTTGTTTGATCAAGATTGTATGTCTATGTGTTTTCCTGAGCATACACTTTGAAGTTATCAATATGTAATATAACCATTGTTAATTCCCTGTCACTTTGTCTATAATTCAATTTTGATTGTACTCTTCTTGTGCTACTTTGTGTCTCTTTGTTAATGTTTTCCTTTTTCTTTTTTACTTTTAAAAATAAAAATAAAAATAAATAAAATAAAACCACCAAAAAAGAAGATGCTCAGTGTGTGAGGGAGTAAAGTTTTCTAGTCCATGTCCTTTCAGCTAAAGCCCAGATCTAACATCATTAAGAACCAGAAATGTGGCTGTGTCTATAAAACTATGTCAAGTTTTTCCTACAAAAAAAAGTGATTTTTTTTATTAGTACATGTTTGCAGCACACGCGGTTTACAGTCATCGTGGAGGGCAGGTGCACGTACATAACACAGCTCACTTCTTTCCTTAACCCCTCCCCACCAGACCCTCCACCTTTTCACACCTGGTGATATTGTTCCCCTTAGCTCCCATTTATGGTGCACACAGCCACATGCACTGAGGTTGTCCTACGGGCAGGTCTCTCCGCCTACTTCCCCAGCCCCTGCTCCTCACCACTTGCCCTTGGTCCCCTTGATGCTTTCAGCTATAAAGATGGACAAATCTGAGACATTTGTAGGAAAATGGGTGCACCTGGAAAATACAATGTGGAGTGGAATAAACTCCACACACACACTTGAATACCATGTGGTATTTCTCCTCTGAGTGAGGCAAAACACAATCTCAGAGAAGAAGGGACAGAGCCAGTGACAAGGGAATGGGTCTCTTACAGGTGGGAAAGTGACCTTAAAAGGCCAGCTCGTTTGTGCTACCTCGCCTCTGTTACTAGTTTTTTTCTATTATATAAATTCTAAGTGATAAGAGTTTGAATTCCAATCTTAAATATGCCATAAAGTTGCTTTTTAAAAGGAGTCTGGAAATAAACATTCCATCAAAGGACAGGAATGAGCTGTCCTGAATCACAGCTGCTGGTGGAACAGCAGGTCTTTTGAGGGAAAAAAAGATCCTGATGGATTGAAACCGCTTCTTCCCATCCAACAACTGACAACTGTAACGCAGAGCCAAGCACAGGGAAAAACAAAATACGGTGCTCACTACAATCCCTGCAGGGCCCAGAGGGAACAAGGGAAAGCAGAGTAAATACCACACGGAAGCCTAGGAGCTCTTGTCCTTGAAAAATGCAAATTAACACAACCCCAGTTTCCTGTAGGAAACTGTACAGGTGGAGGGTTCCTTACCCAAGCACTTAGCTGGCCGTGGTGGCACATGTTTGCAAACCCAGTGCCCCAGGACACTGAGGCAGTATTGCAAACTGAAGGTCAGTCTGAGCGAGACTCTGTCTCAAAGTAGAAAAAAGAATTTTTTAGGTTATTAGTACATGAGCACAGCATACAATGCTTACACTCCTGCGTGGAGCTGCCCCATGGACAGAGCACATCTCCACTCCTTTTCCCATCTCCTTCCCGCCTCCTTCTCTAACCCCCACTCATCCCTTCGGCCCCTTCTCCTTTGAGAACAGTCTGTCTCCTTACCTCCTATAATTTATCTTTTATTTTGCTCTTTGTCAAAATTAAAAATTGTAAAGGGCTTAGGATGTAGTTTGGGATGAAGGCTCTGGGTTCACTCCCCAGTGTGTGTGTGTGTTGGGGGAGGAAACTGGAAGCACTTTGAATTTTAGGATTTGGAAAATTTGCACATAAAATGTGAAATATCTTGGAGACAGTACCCCATTCTGCACATGAGGTTGACTTTCTACACAAAGCCAGAGAACATGTTGCCATACTTTTTAGGATGCTTGCAGTTTGACTCTGACACATGAAATGAGCTGTGGAACTTCTTACCTGTGGCTTTCTGAGGATGTTCAAAAGTTTTGGATTTTGTAACAGTTTGAATTTCATGATTTTCAGGTTAGAGGCTGGAGAGCCCTATAATTATTAACAAAATGGAATTACTAATTTTGAAACTTCCCAAAGAGATACCTCCAACCCATTGCCCAGCTGCAAAGGGGTGGGGAACGGTAATGCTGGAGCTACATGGTCTGGACCCGCCCCCACCCATAGCACGACGACAGGGTGGAGCCGGGCGGTCCGCTGTGAGCATATGTGCTTTCCCACCTCCAACCATGGCAGTTTGTATACACCCCTGTATGTTATAGTATAGTCTGAGGCAGCTATATCTCTTCCCAAGGTGAGAGTCCAAGG
>PVLD010018091.1:0-39983 GCA_004027595.1 Dinomys branickii | reverse complement strand
ATGTGGCTTATTTCTGCTTTAAGCTCTTTTATGGCCTGTTGGAGTTGTTTCATTTCGGATGTAATCGTTTCATAACTTGCAGGTATGTGATTTCCTGGTTCCCCTGTATCCTCACATTCAAAACTTGTTCTGGGTGGGGTTGAGTTTTGAGACTGCGTTTTGTTCCTCTGTTTTCCCATTTTTGGGTATCAGATTCAAACTGTGGAGCTATAAATTCCACAGCCAGTTCAGCAGGCAAAGGTCTGCTGCAGAGGCTGCTCCAATGGTTACTTCTCTTTGGGAGAATGTCCCTTAAGCTGTCTGCTGAGATTTCCGCTTCTACTCCCTACCCCAAGACCTGGGCGGGGCGAATAAACAGCTCGCCACCCCAGGATTCTTGTAGATAGGCCACTCAGGTGTTCCTCCCTGGGTGGAGCTCCTTCCCCCCTCACAAAACCCGTTGGGGCGCCTAAGTAGGTCTTCCCACCCGGGAGATCCCGCAGTCCTTAAAGCTGCTTTGATGTCTCTTGCTGGGCTGAGCTTCTTCCCGATTCAGGAAAAACCGGTTAGAGCGCGTACTTAACTCACCCTGTGATAGTGCAGACAGGAGTGCCGTTCAGATGTTTTTCCCTGGATGGAGATTTTCCCCGACTCAGAAATCCCGCCGGCCGGTCGCTGTTGCTCCAGTTCGCGCAGCGCTGGCTGTGGGGGTGGGGTTCTGAGCGGGATCCCGGAGCGCTGCCCGGTTTGGTGCAGTTTGTCCCAGTAGCGCGTTCTCTGTCGGGTTCAGGAGCTGAAGCCGTTCTTCCCTCCACACTCGCTTTCTCGGCTGGTCATCTTCTTCCCGGAAGTCCTTATTTCTGTCTTCATATTGCTATATTTCATTGTTTGGGTGGTAATCCTCTGGGAGGTTCTCTCTCTGCTGCCTACCCGGTCGCCATCTTCTCATACTAATATTATTTAAATCACACATACTACATGGGAATAGTCAAGTAATGTTGCCCTTATAGGTATTTTTATTATATCTGATGATGTTGGAAAGAACCTCTTTTTTCCCCCTAAAATGCAGTGCTAGGGAGTAAACCTAGGGCTTTGTACATGCTGCACAAACACCCTACTATTAAGCAGCATCCCCAGTCCAATCCAGATTTGTTTCAATGAATGCTATTAGAATCCATTCATAAGCAGATACTTTCAAGACTGTATTGGACAAAGTCCAGTTTAATACAACTTATTAGACACTTACTGAGAAGCATGTCCACAGAGTTTTGCATGATACTGGAGGCTACAAAACAGAGATATGTGAGAGACAGACCTGCCTTCAGAGGGTGTCTGTCTAGGGGTGCAGTAATATTAGTGTGCAAATGAATGCAGTTGAAAGCATTCCCTCTCCACATCTCACGTCATACATGGCTGGTTTATCTTCCTGCATCACTAAGAGGTATAGGTTCTGAGCAAAGCTAACTCTTGGTCTGCACTAGCACTGGCATCCTGACTTATTCGTGGCCACTCCATACAGAGTACTTAACATAACTACACTCATCCTTCATCGTGCCCATGAGTACACAGTAAGTAAATGACCCCAAAGTAAGACCATTTTGTATGTTGATTCTTTTGAGGCTGGCGAGAGGCAAATTAAGGGCATTGTCAGTTCTTTAACAAGGTGCATACAGGCACTTTACACATCTTTTGAATACTCAAGGTGCTAGCACTAGACAGGTGTTTTTTCTGTGACAACAGCTCTTAATTTTATGAGTAGGTAGATCCTTGGCTGCAAAGGCAATGGTGTTAGAATGTCTAGTTCCAATTCTTGTCAAAAGCTGGAATTGTCTTTATGATTAGTGTCATGGTTACATATCCTTGTGACCTATAATTAAGTTCCAATCTCTACCCCAGTATTATTGACTTCTCCCCGTGGGCTCTTAATACAAAGAATAGAGATGAACTTTCTCTTTTGATGTTTCTGGAGATACCTTTTAAGTCATTTAATATTTTTGTTATTTTCATTCTGTCAGATAGAAAAAAGATGTTAAAAGAACACTGTGTCAAAAAAAGAACACTGTCTTCTTTGATTTTATTCCATAGCAGAGAACTAATTTGTTAACCTGTTTACATAGTTACCGCTTTTTGCTGACACAGATTATAACTTATCACTGGAAAAGAGTGCTCCTGTGTGCGGCTGAGCCTATGGATTCACCCACCTTGGCCTCTGAAGGAAGCGGGGGCAAGAGAGTGGTGCCTTGGTGCAAGTGTGGGGTGGTGTGCAGGCGGGAAGATGTCCACACATGTGACCTCAGCACCGGAGTGGGTGGCACTGCAAAGACAGTAGATGCTAGGAACATCAGAGGGGTTTTGCCTTGTACTGTACATAAGGGTCTTTAATATAGGCAGGATGTCCCAAGGCTGGGAGTTCGAGCTCAGAAAAGAGATTAGAGGTAAAATCAAAGGTTTGAGAGAATCACCTCCATAGTTCCACCTGTGAAGTGAATGTGACGGCTACAGGACACACTGGCAAAAGACACGTCCCGGGAGTTAGGGTGACCCTCAGGGGCTTCACATAGAGAAGAGCTCCAGTTTTTGGTTAAGGAAAAATTTGAGAAGTTAGTACCAGATCTCTGATTCTAACAGAAGGGCATCTTTCAAAAGTGAATGAGAGGGACTGGGGATGTAGCTTAGCGGCACAAGCACCTGCCTAGCAAGCACAAGGTCCTGAGTTTGATTCCCAGTATTAAAAAAAAAAAAAAAAAAGGAAATGAGGCCAAGTACCAGCGAGAAGGGCAGGAGTGAGAGGAAAGGACCCAGACCTTGTGTTAATAATGGACCCTTGCTCCTAAGGGGAGCATTTTTATTAAAATATGGGAGCGAAGAAAACAAAATATGATACTGTTCAGTGTAAATCTAACAACGTGGAGGAGGAAACAGGCAGAGAATGTTAGAGAAAGGAACCATGAACTGCAGTGAGGGAAGAAGGGCCTTGCAGTTGCCAATAGTTGCAGCTTCAAAGTGACCTTTTAAAACCAGTTTTTCTGATTTATTGTGTGAAACGAAGATTGCCTCGCATAGATTTCCAAATGGCTATTCAATTTATCCCAACACCTTTATAAAAAAAGTCAATATTTTCTCAAGTGAGTTCAGGTATATCTTTCATTGCACATTACATTTCTCTGTACACCCACGTATTTTTCTGAAAACTTAATTCTCTGTTAGAGATTATGCATAAGTAATACCAATGTGTACACTGCAGCCTTGTGTATAGGAGCTCCAAATGGTTTCAGATATGGCAGTGCTAGTTTTCTAACATTGCCTTCTGAATTTTTAAAAGCACTTAACAGGTGACTCTTCCTGGTTTGCTTTTTCATCTGACCTTAAAATTAACTAGTTTACCCCCATAGGGATATTTGTGGATAATTTTATTGGGATCATGATAAATATCAACTGGTTTAGGGAGTGCTGACATCTTTATGGTGTTGCATTTTCCTGTCTAAGCACAAGCTGTGCTTTTCATTGTTAAATCTTTTTTGTATGTGTCATTCAGAAGTGCTTTTTAAGTATCCTTCCATGTATATATATATATATATTTCATGTGTGAGATTATGTCTAGCTGTTTTATATAAATATATACTGCTATAATATATGAAAAATATAAATATGATATTTTACATATACATTATGTTCAGCATGAATTCATGAATGGGGACATCTCTTTGGTGATATTCCTGACGTGGTTATTCTCTATGTTGGTAGCTAACTAACATTTTCCATGTTATTGTTACTTACTACTACTTCACTGAATTCACTTTTTTTTTTCTTTTTTGGTTCTGGGAATCAAACTTAGGACCTCAAACTTGCCCAGCACGCACTGTCACTGAATTACATCCCTTGGCCTAAATTCATTTGTTCATGGTAGTTTTTTCGTTAATTCCCATGGGATTTGCTAGACTATAGTCATAAATCTCCAAGTGGAGATTCTTTTACTTCTTCCTTCCCAACCATAAGTAACTGCTTTTTTCTTTTCTAAGTGCATTGAATAACATGTCTAATATTTTGTAAAATTAGTAGCAATAGTGGACAACATTTCCTTTTTCCTTTTTTATTTTAAAGAGAGTAATAAAAACCTTACAGAAGTTTCCAGGCATTTCTGTATTCTGAAGTACTTTCATTAGGCATGAAGGTTGTCATTTTGTATCAAAGTTCCAAAGAACGCTTGGTGTGAAATGTTTTCTTTGTGTGATCTTCATCCAGTTTTTGTTATCAAAATTATATATGTACTTCAAAAATAGTGTAGGATTTTTCTCTTTTTGTGTGGTCTGAAACATATAGTAGTCCTGAGATTAGTTATTCTTTTAACTTGAAAATATTGGTAGAATTAATTTGAAGCCAGCTGGACCTGATGCCATTATGATGGAGGAGTTCTCTGGAAACTTAAATACTTGTTGCAGTTCTGTTTAGACTTTCTACCCCTTCTGGAGGGAGTGTCTATATACCAAATCTGATAAAGTTATCTGTCTCTTCTGGGTTTTCAAATTTATTGCACTGAGTTGGACAAATGATTTCTGGTGGTTTTGTGGAAAATTTCATCTGGTTTGATGGTTGCTTCAACCTTACAATTTATTTTATGTATTCATCTTTCTTTCGGAAAACTTAACTAGTGGTTTCTGTAATTCATTGATACTTTTCTCCAAAAAGCTAGCTTAAATTTTTTTATTACTTCTACTGTTTTTTGGATTTCTAAATTATTAAGTCACAGATTTAGCTTTATGGAGTCCTTCCTTTTGGTTTCTATCAGTTAACTTTGTATTTCCTTCTCTAGCTTTTATGAGTTGACATTTAATTCATTTCTGCATTTTAAAAGTTAGGTAATTAATACGCAGAATTTTCTCGAGGCACTGCTTTAGCTGTGTCCCACAGATTCCAATATATTTTGCTTTTATCTCCATTTCCCCAAAATTCATCAGTTTCACATTTTATCTTTCCTTTCATTTAAGAGTTTTGTAATAGTTCTATTTCCAGGTTTAAAATGCATTATTTTGGTTTGTCATTAACTTCTTGCTTTGGGATCAGAGAAAACTGTTTTGTATTATGATTCTTTTTGTAACTTATTCAAGTTAATTTATAGCCCACTATGACTATCTTTTTAAAATGTTTCTATACAGTTGAAGTGAAGGTTTATTTACTCATTAGGATAGAAGGTAAAATATTTTATGCCTCTGTCTATTTTCTTATAACCTGTAAATTTGCTTACTGAAAATGTATGATTATGAACTTCAGTTACATTTTTATGTCTATTTTGTGTTTTGTACAGTCATTGTGTTATGAAATTTTGGGTTCATTTAACAGTTTGGGAGGATTGACTTTTACAGGGCCTAAGCTCAAGATCATGACCCCCATTAACTTTAATTTAATTAATATATCTCTCTTTATTCTTCAAACAGCAAAATAACTTTGCTTTAGATCTCTGTTTAGTATAGGCAGCAATTGGGCTTTAACTTATTGTCCACTCTGAAAACTCTGTAATGCCTGAGTTAGGCTGATTTGTTTTTACTGATGCCAACAATGTTTGGTTCAACTTATTTTATATTTCCTATATATTCAACAATCTGTTTTCTTTGCTGCTTATTGATTGACTTCCTAATTTATTTTAAGTTATTTATGTTTTTCTGCTTATTAAACTTATATAGGCTTAGTCAAATCTTCCTTTAGAAACTTCATTTCTTATTATGAACAGTAGTGAAGCTGGCTAGTAACATAACATTTCCTAAACACCCTCCATTTTTGGCCACTAGTGTTACATGTGTTAAACTTTGTGATGTTCAATACACTTAAGTTTATACTCCATGACTTATCAGAGTCAAATGATACCAATTTACTTCCAGCTAATTCCTATGAGATTACTGTAAGCTAATAATTACTTTGATAACTATTTTTTTCTAATCTTATTTTTATTACTTATTTTTATACATTGTCAGAGATTACATAGTTATGTGCTCTATTTTATCACTCTGGAGCTCATTTGTAAATGTTAATTCTATCATTAAGCATATTCAACATCCACTGTCTGACCATGGGTTGGTGTTCACCTACCTTTCTTGATTATTTGGAGCTTCTGTTTTTGTAGATTTTTCCAAGAAAACACTGATGGAAACACTTTTCTTTTTTAGTTTAATAATGTTTATACTTGTCCTTCTGTGCTCTTTATACTGAAGAGATTCCTTGCTTATAAATGCTCTGGCTCGCATTTTCCCTTACATGTTTTCTAAAGATTGCTCCACCGTGTGCTGATGCTGCTGTCAGGGGGGAGATCTGATTTTCTTTCCTTTATTAGTGACTTGGACTTTTTGTAAGTGTTCACAATTTTTCCTTTAAGTGTAAATAGTAATTTCAGTAAGATATGTCTGCACTGCCTATTTTAGGTCTGTTTTCTCAGGTGCATGCTATGTTTTTAGACTATGTAGATTGAAACCTTTCACTTCTTGACTCTTGATTTATAGTTCCTTTTCACGTTCACAGTATTTTTTTCTTTTTTGTTGCTGAGGATTCAACTTATGGCCTTTGCACTAAGCTGTACCCCCAGCTTTGTTCCCCAGGCTGGGCTCAAACTTGAGATCCTCCTGTAAGTTATCAGAACCCTAAAGCTGTAATAATTAAGACAGTGTGGTATTGTCAGAGACATAAACACAGTGACTAAGGAAATGGAAAAGAATGTTCAGAAACCAACCTGTATTTATGCATATCAGAGGAGCTTTGAGACTGCAAGAGAAAATGAGAATAATTTCCCACAGAGGAAAAAGAAAAAGTCTGATTCTACTTCACCACATATGGAAAAAATAATTCCTGAGGAATGAAAAGCTTGACAGCCAAAACTATATTTTTATAAGAAAATATTTATCTTACAGTTGGAAATTATATCTTAAATGAATAAAGCACAAAATATTCCAGCTATAAAGTAATATGGATAGAATCAATCTCTTTAAAATAACTACTTTTATAAAGGAAATAAAAAAGCAGGTTACTAAAAATGATTTTTTATTATAGTCGGTAAGATATAAATATATCATCAAAATTCTTTTGTATAAATTAAATGTTATACTAAAGATGCAGGAAGATAACAGCCCACATATCTCATGAAGATGTTCCTCTACCTCCACCATCTACTAAGTCAGGAACCCACATCCTTTTTAAGTTTTCTGAAATGTGAAATGGAAATACTTGTGGAGGGCCCTTACAGATGCATTTAGAGATTGTATGCTCAGGAAAATGGAATTGAAATGTTTTAGCAAGAGTCATGGGCCCCATCCTTGAAATAGATGTTTGTCGAGTTTTCTATAGCATGTAATTACAGCACAATAAGACTCAAAAGCATTTCAATAAAGTGTGGGTGGAAGAGAAGCATGCTGCTTCAAGGGCCTCATTAGCTTTCCACAGGCTGGAGCTCTCCAGACTGTTGGGAGGAGCCCTGTTCACCTTGGTTCAGAACCCATTTAACCATCACTGAGGTCTAGGGGACCGAGAGCAGCCTGCAGTCCTTGGGAGGGCTGAGTGCTCCTGGCTGGGGAAGAAAAGATAACAGTGTTTTGCTAAAAGCCCAGGAATGGGCTCAAGTTTTCTTCACCAGTTGTTTCCAGGATAATATATCGTAGTGCCAATCATAGGTTAAATAGCAAGTTTATACTTTCCTTTTGCTGCTTAAAGAAGTTTCTGGTGAATTAGAACAATGGCAGAGGCTCATGTTGGTGTTGTTCTACTAGACTAAGGACATGATATCGCTATGTACTGTGTGGTCTGAAGCTTTGGGGATATTTCGGAAGGGCTAGGGAGCGAACAAAACAAAATGAACAAAACATTGTTCTTTATGATAAGGATGATGAGGAAGGAGGATTTATTTAGGAAAAACAGCTAGATAACCTCTTATTTGTTTTTTGCAAAAGTAAAATATCCTCTGGTTGGAGTAGAAAGAGTCCATCTGGCTTTGAAGTCATATGGGTGACGGCAAGCCTTGCTTTTATTCAAAGTTGGTATACTTTTTCTTAATTGGTATTTCAGTTTCTACTAAGCATTCATGTGAGCTATTACTCCCTAGAAAATAAAAGAAAATCTTAAGTGACAATAATCTTGTGGTTTATAATGAGCCACCCTTCCTGGTCTCTCCTGTGTCCTGAAATAGCCCTTGGATGACAATAACATGGATGTTACGGAACACCTATTTCCACTGGAAACCCCGCTCTCTTGGTTTGGTTAGTTATTCATGACTGACCACAGGGTTACAAAGTAGCAAGAATCAAGACTCTGCTGTGCTGTCAGTGCTTCTTCACTCCATCACTTGGAATTGCTATTGATTAATAATATCAACACTTCCCCAGGCATTAGGTATGCAAAGAAGAATATGGCACCACATTGTCTTTTGAGATCACATAATCTGTTGAAAGGGACAGGTTCATAAACTCCCAACTTTTACTGATTGCATCAGTGAAATCTAGACTCACAGGCAAGTGAAGGGTAGAGGAGCCAAATGTTGTCTGTGGGTTCACACTTAACCTTGGTAGATGTGGCACTGGGAAGAGGTAGGTGGGGCAACAGGAAGGTTAATCACTACAGGCAGGTGAGCAATTTCCTACAAGGATGTAGGAAGAGGATCTAGGAGCAGCAGAATCTTTAATCCGTGAATCTTATTCAAAGTTCCCAGGTCTTAGCCTTGATACTAGCATCATGTTGCTGGTCACTGAACAGACTTGGTCTCTTCCAGAAAAGAGAGTGACAGGAATTTTCAGAGCCTGATTGACACGAGAGCTTGAAAACCAGTGAGAGCACGGTTTGCCATCCTGCTGTTCAGAGGCACTGTGGTGAGATGACCCTGGAGAGACCTACTGGGCAGGTTGAGCACAGAAAGGGGACTCTAGAGTCCAGAGACAGCAGAGTGAGCCCATAGAGAAGCTGATGGTGCACTAGCTGCTTGGTGTGAGGCGTGAGAACCCAGTATCTGCAGCCAAACTGCAGGCTGGCCACCAAGTCACAGTGGAACTCTGGATAGTCATGTGACTTCAGTTTCTTTTTCTATCATGACAACATATTTCTTAAGGAATTTTTAAGGGTTCAATGATCAGATGTACAGTGCCTAGGTTGTGCTGGTCAGAGACTAGTAATGACTAACTCAATATATTATTTCCAGTGTTGCTGCTGCTATCACTTGGGCTGGTGAAATTTCATCATGGCCCAAACTGTGAGGTTTTGTCAGTACTAAGATGGAGGAATGAATCATTGAATTTTAAGAAGTTTCCAGAAATTCTATGTAATAAATAACATGGCACCAATATATATAAGATCAATGTGGTAAAGAATACCTGATACTCATACGAAAGCTCAGTGTTATCTTGATGTGGATGGTACCTTTACTGCTGTAAATGATACAGATACATATATTTTACAACACACATTTAGATTTAGTGCATTTTTATGTACTTACAATTTATTGAGTGACCCCTCAATTAAAGAGAATACATGTAGCAAGACGTAAAGGTTACTTACCAGAGGCGGAGCTTAATGATGAAAAAGTGAACATGTTTACTTCCCTAGAGAAGTTAGTGGGTCTGCAAAATGCTGACTTTGTGAGGTATCATTTTGGAGACACCCGTGGTCTCATCTGAATCACGTGAGGATTGGAATAGCATTGGAACCTTGTGCTACCACTTTTCACATTGTGTTCTGTGAATTTTCACAGAGTGGTCTGAGGGGCCTTTTTGGATAAAAAAGGAGGGGTTGAATCCCTGGAATATTCTGCCTCTTCTTCCAGAGCAAAGGTACCTCGCTTCTCTTTTACAATTGGAGTGTTGTCAATTTCTGCTGCGAGGACAAAATCAACTTAGAGGAGAAAAGTTCGGTTCACCAGTGTTCGCTTGGCTTCATTGCTTCTGGGCTTGTGATGAGCAGGACATCATGGTGAGCAGCATGTGGTGGGGCAAGCAGCTCATCTCCTGGGGAACAGGATGGAGAGGGAGGGGGACAGAGAGAGAGAGAGAGAAGGGGGGACAAGAGAACCAGAGAAGGGGCCAAGGACAAGGTAAAGTACCCAAGGTCATATCACATGACCCATTGCCTTCCACTAGGCCCTACCTCCTGTTTCCATCTTCTCCCAATAATATGGTCATGAAATTATAAATCCACCAATGGATTAATCCAGAAAATTAGAGCCCTCACAATCCAATGCAGTGGGCATGTGGGAGATGTTTTAGAGCCCAAACATGGCATGTTGCATAACGTAAAAGAGGGCCTCATTTCTCAAAATAACGTGAAAGCCATTGATGTGAGCCAGCCCCATTGACTGCAGATCAGCAGATAGAATCCCAGAAAGGTTAAGTGATTTGTCCAAGACTACACAGGCGCTTACTGCCAGAGTAGAGCCACAAACATAGATCCATTCCTTTCTGGCCCGCTGCTGTCTGCTAGATACGTAGCGCTGCCTATGGCTGCAAGATGGGAAATGACTGCTCTTTTCGTGTTTTATCATAATCAGAAGGAACACTGGGAGAGTATGCATGCAAACCAGCACCTATATGCAGAACTTCAGAAAACAGATGCTACTCAACTTGGTCATTACATTTCCACTCTCTTTACCCCACTGGGAACATCTCACTTGCTCTTCTCCAAATATGTTTTGTTTTATGTGCTTGTTTTTACACATTGAGAAACAATTTGCATGGATGAAGTTATAAGGTGAAAATCACAGGGTGAATTCAAGGCGAAGATGGTCCATAGATTAAAAAAAAAAAAAGACAAAATAAAATAATGAAAGAAACAAAAGAACTGTAGAAAGGGCGTAACCGGTGGCAAGATACATTTAATAAAGCATGATTATGTACACACCAACAATTCAGAATTTCTGCCACCTTTTGTCCACTTCATTTTGGAACTATTTGTGAGCTTCCAGGGTTACTGTTCAATCGTTGCACTGACAACTTTAGGACTGACAGGAAAAAAGACTAGGGATTTTAAAAGGTCTACAATATTGAGGCTACTTCTGATTCTACTTTCTCATATCATGCTTGTTGCAGTTTTTGGAAGATATCTTTCATTTGTTGCTTTTCCCAAAGCCAGAACACTTCTTCCTAGCCTTAAAACCAACCATTAAAGTGCTTACCTCTTTCCCTGATGAAGAACACCTAAAAATTCTCTGCTAAAAATGAAGTCTGAATAACCTCAAACCTTCTTTCGTTCAGGTCTTTGGTTTGAATGTCATCTCCTCAAGGACAAACTAGCTGAAATTGTCCTCCTGCCAACTTGCTTGCTTCTCTTTGTTTCACTTTCAACAGTTGGAAAGGATCCTGTTCATGTAGTTACACATCTGCTATCTGCTTCTACATTTTAACTATAAGTCCCAGTGAAGTAAGAGGCTTTAACTAACTTGGAAATTTCTTAGGATTCAGTAAGAGCTGAACACTAAAAGAACTAGCAATTAAGATCCCGTTGAGATGTCAATTTAAGAATTCATAGGTCATTAATTATGGGAATTCCAATAGAGTCTATACTGGGAAAGTGCCACTGATCTAAAGGATAAGATGGATTAAAGTTTTATATAAAAGGCAAAGGGAAAGGAAGGCATTGATTTTTCTTCAGACATTTCAGTAACCCTAATTGATCAGTGTTAAATGTCATGTGGTGCATTTTGTTTTGGTTGCTGTTGCACAAGAGCTTGCCAGTGGAATGGCAAATGTGAACATTTTTCTGTTTTAATGCTATAATGACTGGAATATTTCCCCTGTAAATGCCTTGAGGGCAACATTTCAGAAAGTATCTTGGTCAGTCGTCCCTTGAGGCTGCAATGACTTCTCTTGGTCTCAATGACTCAGCTTCCTCCTGGGTCCTGTAGTACATGCCTCCCACTCTCCAGACTTGTAGGCTACTGTCCCCGGGGTCCTTGACTTCCTGGGCGCTGACCTTCTGTTGGGTTCTTGTATTCTTCAAGCATTTCCATGCTTCTGAACTCATAAGCATCTCTCCTTAGCACACTCCCTATTTTCTTTTTAACAGTAAGTACCTAGTTCTTCATCTTGAGAATAAATATCTCCTCTTCAAACAGTCCTTCTGTAAATCTTCCCTTTCCTTTCTAAGTTATTTCTCTGTGGCATGCTCGCTTATAAGCCTGTGTTTGCCTCCTTGGCATTTGTCACAATTGATTGTTTTAGTTTATTTTGTCACTGTGTGTTCAGTCTGCTTCCTTACTAAACCATGCTCTGCAGGAAGTTAAGACTGTTCCTATTGATCATGGACCCTCAGCACTTAATTCAGTGCCTGCAAAATAATAGAGTCAATAAATATGTACGGAACAAGTAAAGGGATCAATAAACAAAATTGACCTTCATGTCCCTTGGCACAGGGACTTCCAAAACAGTGCTCAAATTGAGTTATGAACAAATGAAGTGTTCACCATATTTTCATTTGGAGAAACAATGGCTGCTTCATCAAAACACAGAACCCTGTGCTCAAATATCTAACAGAGGTCTGTCTCTCTCTCTCTTCACTTGTTTGCCTTTTCTCTTTGTTCTCTTTGTTGGCAAAACTGGCTCTTCTAAGTACAGTGGAGAGAAACTACCCAATTACTTTGTGTAATTCTGAAACATCCCAATGAAAAGTAGATAATGGGGGTGGTCTTCCTTATGTGACATACTAGATATGGGCATCTTCAAAGATGGATCAGGTATCTCTTCAGCCCGATACCGGAGCAGCCACAACCATTAGAGTGTTTTCCTCCAGGAACTTACTGTAGCTCTTAAGCTATATAAACTGAACAAGCAAACTCAAGTGTGTCATTATCTATAGAAGTGCAGAATCCCATCTCCCTTTGGCAAACCATTCAAATCCAGAAGTGCGTTTTACACATTCTAACAGAAGCATCTATGATAATCAACTCTAACATCAGTTTTCTTGCCACTTGAGCACCCAAAAGTATAACAAAAAGAGTGCATGTTATGACTTGTTCTGTTTATTAGAAAATATCTCTCTGGGCTTAAGAACTCTTTCAGCTACCAGCTCCCCTATGTGAGAAAAGTAAATGGCCAAGAGTTCCATCAAGTCTTTCTTTTTTGAGACAGGTAGCTTAATAAGGATAATTGAATGTTATGTGACTAAGTGTTGGAAACCAAGATCCAGATGCATCTTTCAGGTAGGTCAGTCGAACATTTCCTGTGTCGTTCCCATGCCAGTCACTTGCACCAGCATCAACACAGAGGATCTGAATCCTTCTGGGTGAGTAATCAAGGTATCAATTGTCTGCCCCCAGTGGCAGAGTTTGGAGGCAGGTGCACAGTGACTCTTGCAAGGTTGAAGTCCAGCCTTGGAAATAGAAAGCGAGGAGGGATGAGCACCCTGTGCCTTTTGCCAAGAATGTGATTGGAGGGCAGGTGTAAGGCTTTCGTTCTAGAAGGAGTTAGATATGCAGTGGGCTGTGTGTGGATGGCAAGTCACACGTGCCTTAATAATCAGTGAGTTAGTGTCTGGGTAAGGCAGGTCTCAGACTGAGAATGACTTTTCTCCTTTAATCCTAGGGACACTCCCTGAGAGAAATTCTCTTTGTTTTCAATGCACATGAACTTCCTTATACTAAAAGAATCTTTTTTCTTTTCTTTTCATCGGAAATCTGTTCACTGAGCATCTGTGAAGATTGGCTTCTCTCGATCAGAGCTTTCCTTATGTTGCAAATAAAAGAAAAACCTCAGGAACAAAGCTAGATATGGACTTAAACTGAGAGAAGCAGAGAGCTGAGAACTTCCCTCCTGTAGTCTCGGCTCTTGGCTCCTTCAGCAAGGCCTGGTGGACTTGGAGTGGGGCTTCTGAGAAGCTTACATTGCTAAAGTACTGCTAAATCGCTTCCTGCATGCCTTTCTCAAACTCTCAGCAAAAGACCGCTTCAGCTCTCTGTCTCATAGCAGCTCTTCTCAAGGTAATGAGCCCAGAGTCATTTCCACTTGAAATCCAATCCTTCTGAACAAATCATATGACATGGTTGTCTCAATTTTCTCATAATAACTCTAAGAAGATGATCCTCTGGCCATGTTCTTAAAATTTCTCCTTTTTGTATTTATTTTACTCTATTTTTCCTTTAATATTATATCTAAACATTACCCTGTCTCACAGGAATGACATTTTTTGGTGGTTACCATCATTGTTTATCTAGTTGGCCTTGACATATTGTTTGCAATAGTAAAAGGACAGTAACCTATGAGCACAGAGTTTGTCCTAAGGCTTTACAGCCTGGCAGGTGGCAGAAAGAAGGTCACACTTAAGAGGGATGTGCTCTCTGTTTAATGAGATCATCCAAACTATTCTTAGAACCTTCAGATAATTGCTTTTGTTCAGAAGTCTTTAGAGGAAGCAACTTCAAAGTTGGAAGGCTACTAAAGAATCAGAAACATGTGAGTTCCCATCTTTTTTCAGATCAATCAGTCCTTTTCATCCATCCCTAATCAACCATTTCATATTCTACCATGTCATGATTATGGGGGCTTTGGGTCTATATTATTAAGGTTTAAATGCCAGCTCTTGGTTTTGCCTTTATTTTTCTTTTTTAAACATTTAAATTTTTATTAGCACCTGTTTGCAATACTTACTGATTACATGCATCATGTGGAACTGGTACATGTATATAACACATCTTAATTATCTTTTCATTCCTTTCCTGTCCCCTCCCCCTCCCGTCTGTACCTGTTCCCTCTAATTTCATACACGCTGCTCCTGGGAACTCTTCTGCCTGGTGGTATCTTAAACCCAAGCTCCTTCCCCGGGACTGTAATCTCCATCACCCCAATGGCTCACCCCTCCTCCCTGCCTGCTTCTCTTGTGTGTCTTTTTCTGGCTTATCCTTTTTAGACTGGATCCCCTGAGATGTCTGTCCTTCCCTTCTCTGCCCTTTTGTTCTCTCCAAGCATCTCCAAAGCTACATCCTCATATTCAAATGTTTCTCGTAGCTCCAGATCCCTAGTTCTCTATGGTGTGTTTCGATGGCCTGGTGCTACCTCAAACTTTTCACTTAGGGACCCTGTTTTCTCTACCACAATGGGGTGGAATACCATAATTTCCTGCTTTATACCACTAGTTATAGCTTGATTGATTGAGCTTTCTTTATTATCTTTTAAAAAAAACTATCTGCCGCTTAAATAGAACCCAAGCTCCTTCTGAAACAGACGCATTTCTGTCCTACTCGTCCTTACATTCTTATTAATACATGTAGGAACAATTGTGTTCAGTGAGTTTATGAAATATGCAATGATTACAGCAGGAGTGGGCAGAGGTCTAAGTGTGATCAAAACTGCGTGGATGTTTAAATTGTAAAATATTTATTACACTAAACGACATATTGCCATAATCCTGCTCAAAATCTCTCCCTCACTGTGAACACACTTCCATTGTCCTGCCACTTTCTGAAGCAGTTCTGGAAGTCACCATTTGTATCTTTTTAAAAGTTTTACAAAAGTTGTTATTTTAAATTTTTTTATTTTAATGAGAATAAAAATAAAAATAATAAAAAGATACACAATTTAAAAACAAGATGACAAGAAATTAATAATGGTTGTTATACCACATATTGTCTTCAAAGTAGTTGTTCAGATTACTAGATATAGGCATGCAAAACTGATCAATTAAGCATTAAATGTTCCTTTCAATAGATCAATAGAAATTAGTAGTACAATTATCTTAGCTATCTTCTGTATATTTATACATATTTATATTTTTTCCTTTCCTTCTTTCTTTTCTCCTTTGCCCCATCCCAGTTTGTCTTTCCTTTCAAACAGTTTCTTCCCCTTTCAAAATATCTATTGTACCTTTTGGATTTTATTTACTCTTTCTGTTTCCTACACTAGGGAGACAATATGATGTCTACCCATGTAGGTCTGAATGAATAACTAAGATACGGTATGTTTCACAATGGAGTACTACTCAGCTCTAAAGAAAGATAAACTCAAGGCTTTTATAGGTAAATGGATGCAACTAGAGACCATACTCATAAGTGCAATAAACCTTTTGTATTTTTAGATGTGCTCTCTTAACTGCTTGGATTCAGAATTGATCAAAATGTTCATCTTTCATGGTCCTTTTGACTTTGAGGAAGACCCAAAGGTCACACCGTGCCAGATCCAGTGAATAAAGTGGGTCAGGACAAAGGGTAATGATTCTCTGAGGCTGTCTTTCCATTGGATGACACTTCACAGCAGTGTTCACCATATCTTTTCGGTCATACTTCTTAAAGACACTAACAAAAGAGAGTTTCCAGAACTGCTTTAGAAAGTGTCAGGAGCTGTGGGATAAGTATGTTCAAAGCAAGGGGGGCATTTTGAGAGGCGTTAATGGCAGTGTGTCTTCTACTGTAGTAATTTTTTAAAGATTTAAACATTCAGTACATATTTTTTGGTGTCCTCTTTATGGTCTCCAGGACAAATTCAACCTGGTTTTTGTTGTTGTTGTTTGCTTTTTGGTAACAAAGTTTTATGGAAATAGTCACATGCATTGGTTACCCATTGTTTATGACTGCTTTGGTGCTGAAACCCAGGACTGAGTAAAAGCAAGAGGGACTGATGACCCACACAGCCTAAGATATTTACCCTCTGGTATTTGGAGGAAGAAGATTGCTGACATTAATGAAGGACAATCTCACAGCAGAGGAAAAGTATATAAATCCAGGGAGAAAGGAGCGGAGAATGGTGGGTATTAGGACGGTCTTCCGGAACCTGCCTGAGTCTGGAGGGCTGGGCGGGAGGTTCCAAGTGCAGGTGGGGTGAGGTGGAGCAGGTGCGACAATCCGAGAGACAGCACTGGGCACAGTTCTGGAATATCTTTGTGTGGAAGGACTGAGCCTCACAAACTTCAAGGTTGACAGTAAGAAGTGCACTGAAGAGATCAGGCCATGGCCAGGAATCTTTGGGCACTGTCAAGGAGGCAGAGTCCCATCCCATCCCAGGGCCCAACAGTTTAGGCAGACTCTTCGTGTCCGCCAACCTCAGTCTACCTGTCCATATGTTCTAAAAATAATGCTACTGTCATTTGCTGAAAGAATTGAGGCTACAATAAATTAACCTCTTAGACTTCCCTCTCCCATAATCACACGGTTTTCACCACTTTGCTGTGACCCTGCCCTTCCTTCTTTCCTCAGGGGCAACCTTCAGGCTGCCAACTTTTCCTTTCGATGTCCAGTCCCCAAGCCCCCAGTTCTTCTCTCTTGCCGCGTGTCTGACCATCCCCCTCTCTGCTGGTTCAACGCTGCCCTCTCATGCCAGAGGTGGAACTGCTCCCCAACTCCCTCCGCTGTCCAGCTGTCCTCATTCCCATCTCCTCTTCCCTCTCTCCCTCCCACTCCTCATGCTTTCTTTCCCCTTTTCCTGGCTAGCTCACTCTCTTCCCAAGTCCCACTCACTCTTCAATTATCTCCTGAATCTCAACTGACAGATATCTTCATGCTCCCTTCTGCACACTATAAATTGGCGCAGTATTTTTGCAAATTATTTTGGCCATACTTACTAAAATGTTGTGTTTACATTCTTTGACTGATATTACATGTGTAAGGACTTTTTGTCTTTGCACTTTGGGGAGTATAGGAAATATATATGGATGAAAATTATTGCACATTATTTGTTGTAGGCAAACCTTAGATGCTTAATGCTGATCAATAGGGAGAACTTAAGTAAATATGAGTAAGTGAAAAGCTGGGCAACCGCTCAAAACTAAGCATATTTTCATGTGCTCATTAAAAAACATACCCACTATCAAATAAGAAAAAGCTCTAGTCCGAACATACGTTCAACTCTACCCTCTGTCCTAAGGTTCAGGCTTACAATTTCAGTTTTCTGCTTATCATCTCACTTGTCTAGTCCTGCCCTGTGAAATTTTAAACGCAAATATTTTTCTTCTACTGGCCGTGGACAAACATTCTGAGTTCCCACTTTGGCCAGTTTCTCTACTTTCTTTGTCCTAGGTCCATCCTGCCGTCCCGTCACACAGCTGAAGCCTTTAAACTGTGTCTGCCTCAAGCTGAGGCTGTTTCACTCACGTCTGTTCCTCCTTCAAAGGGAATTTTCAAAACTCTGTCTTGTGCTTTACAGCATGGTGACTGTCTCCTGCTTACCCACTTCTCCTCCTGCCTCAGCCTTCTTCAAACTCTTCCTTTCTCTCACTCTCCTTAGCACACTAATATTAAATTAATGCAGCAAAGCATTGATAGCACTTGTACATCTGTCCCCCACTGACAGATTCTAACATTCTTCCTTTAGATGTTACCTTGTTCATCATCTCAGAAGCCTTTTAATAATCACTCTTCACAAGCTAGGCTCTTTTTGCAAGTTTCTGTCCTTATAAATATCAAAACCTGCCACTCCGATTACTCAGCACTCGCTAACTGTTCCTTCCCTTCTCCCACCTGTTGACCTTCACTGATCACAATTAATGCTCCCAGAGCTTCCGTCTTCTTCACTCAAACAGCTATTTGAGACTCAAATCAAATTCTTCCTACTCATTTGTGCCTTTGCTCATCATGCCAGCTAGAAGTGATTCCAATCTCTAAAGTCAGGTGCTGTGGGAATGCGGTGCTTCTGCCCTCTGATAATTCAGCAGTCTGCTTGAGGACCGTTGAGTCCTTGCTGGAGCACGCTTCTTTTGTTGGACCTCTTTACCCATAGCAGCCACGGTGTCCACTGCACCCCCCAATCTGGTCCTTTCTCACTACTCATTCATTTGCAAGGTCTGCCTTCCACGTTTTTGAGACCAGATACTTTGTAATGTAGGGGGCTCCCTCCCTGCTGTAATATTGGTCTCTACTACCCAGCATGAAGGAAGTAAGAATCCCGTCAAGCAATACTGCGCTTCCAGTAGCCCTTTCTTTCTTACTCTGGGTGGACTCACTGCTGTACCCTTTAATCATTACATAACAATGACTGAAATATTTCTGATTTAATTTACAGTCTACCATGAGATAGTCTTTCTATATGTTCAGTCAGGAACCAGTAATTGATGTAATTGATTCTGGGTCACACGGTATGGAGAGGCATCAAAAATTGAACCCAGACAGCTGTGCTTCAGACAATGTCACTGTCTTTTTAAATTTTGCATCTCTCTCTATATATCTATATCTATATTTATATGCATATCTGTACCTAATTTATATCTCTATATATCTAGATATATCCTACAATGTTCAGTGCATTCTTCCATATTTCATAGCGTTATGTACACAGACCTCTTGATCATAAAAATATTTATGAATTCACAGCATTCAAAAGGATGTGCTGAGAGATTTTGTAGCACTGAAATGTGCAGAAATTTTTAAAATACAACTGGTTCTACCATTTATTGATTTTTAAATGCATCTTAAAATTTTATTTTTTTGGTACCAGGAATCGAACTCATGACCTTGCGCTTGTCAGGCAGGCACTTTGCCACTGAGCTATCTTCCTGGCCCAACCTTAATTGTAACTATGTTTTCTGACTGTATTGTCCTTCTTCTCCTACACAGCTAAGTTAACTGTAGTATGTTGATCTCCCGTGTCTTCCCAGTTTCCGTTTATTAGCTTCCTTTTCTACTAACTGAGGCTAGCAGGTGACTTTACATTTCAAGTATATTTTTGAAGATAAACAAATCCAGGTTTGATCGTTAGAGCTCTCTGTGTCCTGTGAGGAGGCAGAGTCCTTCTAGGCTTCTGAAAAACAGGCTTTCATTTTTATAGAGGAAAAACTTCCAGGACGCGCAACAAGTAAATGCTCTTTCAAGTCCTGCCCCATTCTACCATGACTTGAGAGCAAATAGACTGCATTTGGAGAGGGTGAGTGGCAGAGCAACGTCCCCCACAAGGGGATTTCAAGGTGCTCTGAGGAGCAGGCTGATCTAATCACTAGAGGAGTTCGTCATTGCGGGCTGTCACGTCTCACAGTGGGAGTCAAAGGCTGGTCTGCTTGATAAACTCCTTCTGATTGTCACTGAAGCTGTGCTTCTTTTGAAAATATATCTTGTTTTTCCATACCCCATGTGCTTCTTGGCTTCAGGAGCTCCTCGTGGATTTAGACTGATCTTGTCTTACAGATGTGCTACTTTCAGATTCTTAGTAATCACCTCAGTTCTGTTATGGTGGATGTACCTGTCCTCTCAGAAACAGAGTTAAATGCACTAGTCTGATTTGCTCCTTGAAGTTGGTATAGAACATTTTGTGAGGACTTGGAACGGGAAGCCCTGATCACGACGTGTAATGCCCTCAGGCACCTGATAAGTGTCTGCCTTCAAAGTCTCCATATACTTGCACTAGATCACAGCTTGGCATATCGCTTCTTTACTAGATCACACACCAAGATTTCTGCCCAGGTAATAATGCGATGGAAGACCCACAGGGGCCACAGAACCAGCCAGTTGTTTAGATACAGGGAACATTCTGAGATTTGCTGAAAATATCATTGGCTTCATCAAGGTACAACATTTTTTATTATGACACACATAATAGATCAGTGGAAGTGCTTAGACCAGCTGAGTTGTTCCCTTTGAAGAGGACAGTGAGTTGATTCTTATGGAGATACAGGAACATTTACACCTTTTGCAGCATTGTTTAGAAAATGGCAACTTCATTGCATTGAATACTCACTTCCCCAGCTCTCCAAGTTCCAACTCACACCACCAGCCCGTGAAGCACAAATGTTCATGTGGAGGGCAGGTTTTGGGGTCCTCTTGTCATGTTTGTTTTATTAATGGTCAGTGTATGCCCTCTTCCTATCTCCTAAAGGGAACACACACATGCGCGCGCGCACGCGCGCGCGCGCACACACACACACACACACACACACACACACATACATACACACAGACCAGAGTAGAAATGACTTGAGAATTTGGGATCTGCACCTCCTCGGAGGCACAGTCTAGTGTCCTAGCAAGTGTGGCACAGCTGCAGAGAACTGCTGGCTGGGAATAACAGGACACCTAGCAAGAAGGGGCTGAGAAAAGTCCATCCCCTGGAGGAGTTAAAAACGAGTTTCTGAGGAAAATGTGGGAGACCGTTGAAAAGGGACACGAAGGAAGGAATGAGGGACTGACTTTCTCAGTTTTGCACTGAACTTTTGCTCTCAGCGGGTGGGCTCTGGCTTCCTCCCACCCCCAGCCTTCCTCCCCTGCCGGTGTGCAGTCTGTTAGGTAAACAGAGACTTTACACTGAGAAAGGAACATTTCTCTATTTTGGCTATGAGCTGTTATTTTCAAGGCTTCATCCTCCAGACAGTTTCACCTATCCTCGTTTATTTTTTCACTAGAAAGAAATGCACTACTTTTGAAAAATTCAAGTACCTGACAAGGAAAACCCATTTCTAGTATGCCCTCCCTGCCTCTGGCCTTTACTTAGACCACTGATTCACCACTGTGTGGACGATGTGATTTATAAAGTTTGTCTCTGCTAATACAGCATTTACCCTCAGATCCATACCCTCAAATGCATGCCACACTTAACCTTTCTATCCACCCGAGGTTTAGTGGCAAAGTGCTGCTTTGACGGATAAGCATGTACATGTCAGTACATTTATACCTGACACTCAAATACCAACCCTGCTGTTGTGTGCTAGGCCCCATTCTAAGCATTTTACGGGCAAATGCACCAAACCTCATCTGAGCATGTCAGGGCACCTACTGGAGTACTGACCCAGGTCGAATGGGAGGAGACTGGCCTCAGCTGTAGAGGCCCTTTCTGCACATTTCCAGGGGACATATGCATTGTCTTGCATCTGTCTTTTCCCATGTGAGTCTTGTCCCCATTTTTCTCTTCATTACCATGGCTTGCTTCTCTCTACTCTGATGTCTGACTAGCCCAATGACTGGTATATGATAAACACTCAATAAATCTTGTTGAATGAATTGCAGAGGGCAAGAAAGGAAGTTAGAAAAAAAGTCTTTATTGTTGAAATTCTTTTGGAGAGAGCTGGTAAGCAATGTTTTTTTTTTTTTTTTTTTCCGGTGCCAGGGATCAAACTCAGGACCTTGCGCTTGCCAGGCAAGCGCTTATGCCACTGAGCTATACCCCCAGCCCCTGGTAAGCAATATTTGACCTGATGGTTTTGAGTGCTAATTCCTTTATTTGGAAAATGCAAAAAATATCACTCACCTTAGTAGTTAGTTTTAGGAAGTAAATTAATAAAAAAAAAAAGGAAGTAAATTAATATAAATAATTCACATATTTCAAACCAGTGAGAGAAAAAAGTGGCATGCTCCATAAAAAGTGTTAAGAAAACTAACTTTTTATCTGGAAAGAATATTAAGAATATTAAGAAAATAAATGCTGAGTGAGAAATATATTGAGCTATACATATTCTTTAAATCGGTGAATTGTGTAGTTTGTGTTACAGCTAAGTTGTTAGAAACTAATACATAACAGAAGATCAAAGATTTAAACATAACAGCATGGACCCTTACTAAAAAGAAACATAAGATACGTTTCTATGTTACTGGAATGGGAAGTGACCTAGAAAAGCAAAGCAAGACAGACTATTCTAGAGCCGTAAATGAAAAGCTTGATCCTATAATAATTGTTTTGTAAAAGAAGATATGAGAAACAAATCCAAAGAAACATAGTATAAACCGTGAGAACACATATAGCATAGGACTAATTACTATCCTATATAAGGACATCTTAAGAATCAATGTGGATGTGATCAATAACACAACAGAGAAATGTGGCAAGATACAAAAGCAAGCATCTCAGGGAAAGACCTCGCGTCAATCTGTTCTACAGACGCTAGAGGTGTCGCTCAGTAGTACAGTGTGCACTTAGCACATATGAGACTCTGGGTTCAACTCCTCGGGAACAACGACAGAAGTTCTACCACACTCCCAGCCCTTTGAGAGCAGTATTTACACTCTTAATATTAAAAATATGTATGTCCTCTTTATATAGCACTCCTATCTCTAGGAATTTATTTTACAGTTGTTTTTACTTGTTGAAAGACATAAGCATAGGGCTTATTGCTGAATTAAATGTTTTAACAGCACAATACTCACAGTCAAACTAGATATCAACCAAATAAGAAGTGGTTAAAGAAATTATAACCAGGTACCATGTAACAACATTTTGATCAACTGGGGACCACAAGCACAATGCTCTCCCATGTTATATTGCACAGTGATACTGTGGCCTTCATAGGCTAAATACATTTTACGATGTTCACACAGTGGCAGAATTGTCTAAAGACACATTTCTCAGACTGTGTCCCCATCATTAAGGGACAAATGACTATGTAGCATTTTGTTTAGTGAAAAGTCATGCAGTTGTTGAAAATAGTTAATGAAGAATACTAAGATTTATTAATTAGAGACAAAACCAAGTACTAAATAATGTGCCTGTGCTCATGTTTTAAAAGCTTATATATTTCACAAATATGTTTACACATGCATAGAGTATTTTAATATCTTCCTGTGCTTTCAATTCTTCAAAGTATCATTGACCACAATGAATGCATTCCTTTCTTGTATAGTATCTCCTTTAATTTCTGAAACAAACCGTGGATAAGGTACTAAGTGTACATTTTAAACTGCTACATGTTATGACTCTTTGAATTCTCTTATTTAATAGTTTGCAAGTATTAAAGTTAAACTCTTTGTGTCAAAGCTCTGTTGTGTAGGAAAAGAAGCCTGAATTTCTTCTAACACTGTGATTTGTGAGCCTTCTTTCTTTTAGGATCAACTCCAGTGCCATCAAGTTGTCCAACTCTTACTACCAGTCTCAGTAGCACCATGTATCAGCCCAGTTACAGCCCACAGATACAGTCATACCTTGTTATTGTACTGTCTTGACACTTACCATGTTTAGCGTTTAATTCATTTTGGTGCAAAAATTTTGTCCAGTTCTCATCATTCACCTGATATATGATGGGGTCAACTGCGTTGTGACTTGCTGCTCTTTATAACACAAACAGTTTGTTTGGTATTCACTTTTTTCAATATTCTTTGTACTCCCTGGAACAAATGAATTTATGAACACTGAGGAACCACTGTATCCTAATTTTTCATGTACATCAAAAGAACCTCAAAACATCTTTTAGAACTTGGTATATTAGTTGAAGGCCGTGACTATTTGAAAGCAAAGCACTCCTCCAGCCCCTTTTAATCCCTACAACACTATAATGTCTGGAATGCAGTCAGAGATGTGCTAGGAAAATCATTACCTGAATCAAATCATTTTTCATTACTTGCATATTGAAGAACTCCATATTTAACACAGTAGATTTGGCAATTAAATGCTACATCTCTGCTAAGAATTTGAAATATTATTTTATTGCTATGAAGCCTTTTTCTGTCCTGCCTTCTCAAATTCAAATGAAATTTCATGCATCTGTAAAGAGAATGAGCTGAAGATTTTTGTCACTGATTTGGAGCTGGTAGATTTTTATGACTATGATCCTTCTGTCTCATAGACACTTTTCTATCCTTTAATGTTTTTAAAACTTTGTTTTCCTAGGAATCAAGGTAAATGTGTAGAGGGTATGGTGGAGATCTTTGACATGTTGCTGGCGACATCAACTCGGTTCCGTATGATGAATCTGCAGGGAGAGGAGTTTGTGTGCCTCAAATCTATCATTTTGCTTAATTCTGGTGAGTTGGTAATATGAGAGAACTTAATGCTGGGTTTCTGGAAGAAATATCTATTTGCATTTTTCAGCCATATATAGTCTATCCACTGCAAAGGCAAAGTATTATAAATTAAAAGAAATTACACTTAAAATAGCTTGCCATCACTGTAGATTACTTAGAAAGATGGAATCATGATCAAATGTGATGAATGAATAATGAGAATTGGAAATTAAATCTAAGCATTTTTTTCATGAAATATTTGCCATCTTTTCATAGACGTGGGATTTTTAAAAAGTTAAAATGCTACATGTATGCAGACATATCTCTGTTGATGGTTATGTGTATTTCAGAACATAGGTAGAATATGTGACCCCCTTATGAGAGAGTGAACTGAGGGGTGAGGAGGCGGCTAGCAGTAACGCTTGGGTCTAGCATTTGCAAGGATTTACATTTAACCTCCAGCTCCTCTAGGAAAAATAATCAGGACCAAGTTCAAGCTGCAGATAATGCTTACTTGAGGCAGACCATATTTCTGGTTAAAGCTGATTAGTTAAAACTGTAGTTTTAAAGGTTTAAAAAGAGAAAAAGCTTGTCCCCAAACTGAGGAACATAGAATGTGGTAAATCAGTGCAGCAGAAAGAGCCCTTATTTTTCACTTGGTCTTTGCACAGTGATCTTGCGATCCCCTCCTATTTATTCATTTGCAGGAGCTTACTTAAGAGCGGCCTCTGTTTTGTTTTGCTGCTCTGTTTTTTCTGTAGTGAGGTTGGCTGTTGTGTAAAGAGTCACCGCAGGTCACCCAGATGGAAACCATGGCTCAGGCTGAGTCTGCACCCTCACCCCTCCCAGCCCACTCTGCGTGTGGATCCAAGAGCTAGATCTGCAGCATGAGTGACCTGAAGCTCACCAGTGGGTGTCAGCTGCCCAGCAGATGCTTTTAGCGGGGACCTATGCCCCCAGCCCGACTTTGCCTCAAATGTCATTATCCCATAGAAATCCCAGCTCTTTGAAGCCTTGGACCTGCTGTATTTCTTCACCATTACCTCTAGGCTCAAATTTCTCAACTGCAGAACTAAAGCTTGTTTGATCATATCCATAGAGAATCAACACTTCCTTCTCTTTCCAAATATTTTTGTCTGCTCCTGATGAATGCCAGTCTCTTCCCATCTCCCTGAATAATTTTCCACTTCGCTTCCACACCGGGGTCAGTAACCCACATTGCTTGATGGCTATCATCGTAATCATTCTCACTTAGCTGAAAAATGGAAATCAGTACTATTGCACTAGGCAAGGGCTGAATTACAGAGAGAAGTTCCATGGAAAATAATGCGATCTAAACGAAAGAAGAAATTATCGCTCATTCAAGTTTCAGGTTCCACTCACACGCATTGTGCATTTCATTTGCGCCGTTTGTCCTGTACATTGAAGGGTCCAGATCCCACAATGGCTCTTTATTGGATGAGAGTTCTGGGAACAGTGCCACTCGGTGCATGCTGCCAGGTCCTGATCCTGCTCCTTCTTGGGTGGAGGGCTGGCACATGCGACAGTGTTCATGTGGGCAATCTCTTAACTTCGGGGAAGGCAGACTGCACTTGGGACTTTTCCTCCACTTTAACCAAGAAAGACTACTCCAGCCAGGAAGTGAAAATATTCAGAATTGTAGATTCAACACAAGCACATGCGTTGATCTTGTTAATGAAAAATATTTCCTTCTCAGGAATATAGCCTTTCCTGCCTATGTTTGTTTCTGTTCCTATGACAGTGTTGGTTTATTATTATTTTTTAATATTGTACCTAAAACTCAGAAGTTTGACCCTCAAAACAGCTCGACAGACCCAGACTTTTGACAGTCCAGGATGGGGGACTCTCGGCCTTCGTCAGAAAGTCTTTTAGTGGAGACTGGCTCCAGAACCTCAAGGCCATGTTTCCCAGCCAGGATGTGGCCCTCTTAGGCCCCTTGTCACATTAGTTGAAGCTTCATACTCCGTCTTCGTCTTATCCCTTCTTTCTCAGGCTTTTCTGGGGGCTTTCTTGCTTGTGACAGGTTGGAACAGGTTTGGAAAGACTGAGGCACTGTATACTGACATAGTTTGCAGTTACCTTTTTCATGAGATCACAGAGCATCAGCTTGTCTTTTCTATCAAGGATGGTGTGGCTGACTCTGGAGAGCAGAAACCCCAGAACTCTCTCAATCCCCCCAAAGGAAAAACCATTCGTCCCACTGCAAAAGTGAACTATACTCTGGGAAAACAGAGCCTATGCCGTGCACAGCTCTTAGTGTGTCTGATCGTCTCTGTCACCACAGAATCAAAGCGGATAAGACTCTGAAATGCAGAGATGGCACTGGTAGCTTGTTTTTAAGAATAAAAGCAAACTTTGCAGGAAGGTTACCAGAACCAACAATATTTTCTGTAGAGGTACAGATTTTTCTGGAAACCTAAATGAATCCATGACTTCCATCTACGGCAACTCTTTACCTCTGAGAAAAATTTTAAAAATGATGATGACTGTAGTAATCTCTAACAGAAGCCACACTAAATGATTAGAAGATGCCTTCCTATGCCTTGGAAGCAAAATCTCAACCAAAGGTTTTGTGCTGAGGCAGAGGTACAAGGAGAATTGAAAAGCTGTAGTGAGGACCTGCTAGGAATATTGCTGTTGAAGTCCTGAAAGTAACCCCTGGGAGCCAGGATTTCCATGGGCTGTCCCCTTCCTCATTATGGGCACGATTTCCCCCTCATTTAGAATAACTTATCACATTACCTCCAAATCCCAGAATTGCCATAGGACAACACTATTTTGTTTTCACACTACAGGATGGAGGCATTCCTAGTTAATCCCCAGCTGCCTTCCCAAGGTCAGTGTCAGCACCAAGACATTCTGAGAACCAGCTGGATGGGGGTCCAGAGGAGGTAAACAAAATCAGAGAGATCAACTTAGGGCAAAAGCTGGAAGAAACAGCAGGAAGAAAAAGGAGGGGGCATTTGCAAAAGGAGCCTGGGAAGGAGTCTCTGTGCATGTCTGTACTCATCCTTCCATGCTGGGTGACTTTGAGTCTGCCTTGTAGTCATGCAGCTCTTCCCAGTTCTTCTAGGCAAGCTCTCATCTTACCTCATTCAGAAAGTCTTGCTACTACCTCAGTCCAGAAAACGTCTTCCTCTGTACAGTTTCAGCTCTTAGTGCCCAATCTAGTATTTGAGTAGTTTTTTGATTTCCTTTATTTATCCAATAATTTAACATGTATTGAATTCCCTATTAGGAACTTTGTGCAAAATAGTCCAAAACAAATGTCAGTTTTATGGAAAATTTCCAGCTTTTTCTTTAATCTGATTGTTTTTTCATTCTTTATACAAGTATTTCCTAATTTCCCTAGAGCTATTTACACTTTTTTCTTTTTTAACGTCTTAGTCTTTAGGCTGTGGGCTTTGAAAAAATGTTGCATCATTCAGTGATTTAGTAAATGGTTATTCGTTAAATATGGCCAAAATGATCTGGAAAGTCCTCATTTCCTCCAAGCTGTTCTTCACCTTCTGAAACATCATCCTTTTCAATGAACTGCAGCCCTAGATAATATTAAACTATTCATTAGAGAAATTAATGCTCATCCTCTTGGGTTGTTATGAGCAGAGGGGATGATGTAGAGAGTGTCGGATGCAGTTCATGGATCATAATATTCCTCGGTCAACAATGGGCATTATCATCGAGGATGAGAATCTGGCTTAACCTGAGTAGACTCATATCTTTTTCAATATGGTGCTTTAGTTTACAGGTCTCCAACTAGGCTTTAAAAAATGCAGGGATTAAAGGAGAGTGATAGACTGTGACCACTACCCCTAAGATGGTTAATTATACTGTTTAATTATGTCTAACACGAGGTTAGAGTTATATTGAACTCACGTGAAATAACTAATTGTGATTTGAACCTTAATATTGTAAGAGCTTGATGAAAACTGCAGTAAAACAATGCAGAATAGCCATGCGTTCATCTGCCATGTGATCCACGGTCCTCTTACTTCGGAACCCCCAGTATCCACTCCCAATCAGGACACCACCCTCTGCGCGAGTGTGTTTCCAGACTTGGAAAAATTTATGTATCAAAGCTTATATGTATAAATCTGTAATCTATGATGAATGTTTGATATTGCCTTCAATTAAATTTAATAATCATTTCTACCATCCTCTAAACACCTTTTCGGCCAAAAGAATTTAATTCTGGAGAGTCTTACATGCTTTGCTTTCTTTTAAATAACTATCCAACTAGTTTCCTGGAGAAAAGGAAAGACTCCTGTTTCCAGGCCATTTGCGCTGTGGCACTGTAGGGCATTTTACTCCTGACCTCCCAACCTACTCCAGCTACCCAGAAATCCCTGTGCCTACCGGCTCCCTGAACCACCAGTAGAACAACACTTGACTTGTGTACCCTGGTGCTTATTGGTAAAACAAGGAGATGCTGGATATTTTACACTTGAGTATAAAACAGTGCTAGCTGTTGTCTGTCATCTATCTAGGCCTCCTCTGTTGGGTGCTCTATCTTGTCATCAGGGTACCAGAATGAAGAGCACATGATGCTAAAGCTGACGGCATCCTGTTCACTATTTCATTGTTTATTGGAGGCTCTATGTTGGCCAATGAAGCTTTTATTTTGTGATTAATTAGAGAAAGCTCTAGCTGCAAAGAATATGTTTTTTCTCCTGAGCTGGATTATTTGTATTATTAGACAGTGAGGCAGAGCATTCATATTCTTAAGTTTAGAAATAAAAATAATCCAGAGAGTCCCTATATTTAGATGAAAGAACATGTTTAGAACATATTGGCTGTAAACATTGAGGATCATTATTCTGGAAATCACAAATGGGCACATTGTAGGGAATACTCATTGTTGTCACTTAAGAGAAGATTTGGTTATATTGTCTCCTGAATTCTTTGTGATGCCAAGCTTCCGCTCCAGGAAGCCCGAGTATTGTCATTATCTTGTGATAAATAGCACTTCAGATCTATTAAGTAGCTCATTGTTTTTTCTCTAACTGGCTGGATTCTGGAGTCAATGACTCAAATTGGAGCCTCTTTGTGCTACCACCTTCTGGTGTGGCCTTAAAGGAGCTTAATGTCTCTGTTGGGTTCCTGAACATGGGGCGTGGTGTAGGCTTTGTCGTCAGAGAAGGCTGGCTTTCCAGAGAAGTGGCTCTGCCACAAGAGAGGACGGTGACAGAGGTCTGTGGATAAGCTGCCTCCGTGAGCCAAATGTGTAAAATAGTAACTGGTGGTTCCCCACTCACAGAGGTGCTGTGACCATGGGACGCTGACCACTCTGGGGGCCAGCAGCCTTCACTGCACTAGCGTGTTACTGATGCTTTATCCACAGCCTCCAAATACAAGGGTCCTAGCTTTCATGTCTATGAAAGAAATGGATCTGTTTTTCTGAGCAGATGATAAATGAATTCCTGCCAGGAAATACTGAGGCTGGATTTCACCCTTCTATGCCCATTATCCCTAAATTGGTTAATCGGCATTTGGGGTTAAAAGATCACATCCTTCCAGTAAAAATATCCTTGTGACTAGAATCCTGTAGGCCTGCAACCTTGTACGGTGGATTTGGTGCTCTGTCATACTCCAGAAGTCCCGTGGAGCTTTTGAGATCTGGAGAAACCAGCCAAATGTCTATAGCCTGGGGAAGACAGGGGGAGTGGTATGCTAGAATATGGTTTGTCCCCTGTGAAACTCATGTTGAAATTTAATCTCCATTGCAAAATATTGGGGAGCTAAAAATTTAATCCAACTATTGTATGATGAGGTGAGACCTTTGGGAGGTGACAGGATTAAGTAAAGTCTTCAGGGAAGTGCTGTGAGGCTTAAAAGATGGTGACTTTATCAGAAGAGGAGGGGAGCAGAGTATGCGCATACTTGTGCACACACTGTCTGTCTCTTGCCTTGTGACACCATGCTGCCTTGGGACCCTGACAGCAAAAAGGCCATCATGAGATGTGACCCTTGTACCAGAGCTGAACAAAAACAAACCTCTTTACTTTATAACTTAACTGGTCTGTGGTATTTATGCTAACAACAGAAAATGGACTAAGACAGAAAATTGGTACCAAGAAGAAATTGTGTCCACACCCTAAGACTTTGTGGAAAGCTGTATTTAAAAGTGATGAGCTAGCAGATTTGGTGGAGGAGATTTCTAAACAATGAAGACTTGAGGCTGCCGCATGGGTATTATTTGTCATTTTTAGTCAGATTTACAGTGAGAGTCAGGAGCAACAGGAAAGAAAGTGGAAAGATTTGGAGAATTCAGTTATCACAGTGTGTTGGCATTGGGCTGCGGGAAGGTGAGGACAATTAGACATTGCCATCAAGGTGGAGCCCTTGTGACTGAATGGCTTTGTCAGAAGAGGCTGTCCAAGGCAAAGGATAAAAAAGTATATGCAGGAGAACAAAACTAAGGCACAGCCAAGCTACCACTTGTTGAAGAGATTAGTGGGGGTAACAGGGAGCCATGTGCTAATCCACAAGGCCAGAGAAAGAAGTCCTGAGGGACTCTCGGAAACCTGTAATCCTAGCTTTCCCATTGCTGGCCAAGAACACAAAAGGGCAAATTTGTTTCAAGGGACAGAAGCTGAGGCAATAGGCTTGGCTTTGCCACCTGGGAGGATTCCCCTCCCTGCTTTTTGCTGTCAAAGTGACCCATGGGTGGTGAAACTGAGGTTCAGACAGGCTTGGACACTGCTTGTACCAGTGAGAGACCTTGGTGAGGTCCATGTTGTGCTGGAGCTGGCGTTGTACAGAATGCAAGAGTTTCTAGGTCAAGGTGACTTCCACTGAGATCTCAAAAGAGAAGCCAGCCAGAAATTTGCCATGGGGTCCCAGCCTGTGTGTAGAACTCCAGTATGGGGATGGCTGTGGAATGGAGATGGCTGGTAGGATGGAGATTCCTAACAGTGGAATCTCTATAGGAACCCCCAGAAGACAGAGCTATGGGCAACTGTAAAGCCTGCTGGGAAAAGCTGAAGGCAGTGTTCAAAGCCGGCCTGATGTAGTCTGTGACCCAAAGCCATATGGGCAGGGCTAGCCCAGACCTTGGGGCACCAAGCCACAGGGTGTGTGGGATGTCCTGCCGGAAGCTTCAAGTTTAATGCCTGTCCGGCTGAGTTTTGGTCTTGCTTTTGGCTGGCTACTCCTTTGTGCTTCCTTGTTTCTCCCTTTTAGAGGAGAAATCTGTACCTTGTGCTTGTCCCACTACGGTACATTAAAAGGAGATAGCTTGTTTTTAGTTGGCAGACTTTGAGGTGAAAGTTTGCCTTGAGTCTCAGGTGAAGACTCTACACTTTTGAATTGATCCTGGGGTAAGTTAAGACTTTGGGACATTTTGATAAATGATAGTATGTTTTATGTGAGAAGAGCATGAGCTCCAGGGGAACAGAGGTGGAATGCTACGGCTTGAATGTGTTTATCACCTCCAAAATCATACTGCGGTTTCGTCCCCATTGTGAAGTATTAAAAGTGGAAACTTCCTTCAGCTTTCATGGTGTGTTGGCATTGGGCTGTTAGGAGGTGATTATGATTAGCTGGGTAGAGCCCTCATGATTGAATGGCTTTATCAGAAGAGAGAGAGACCAGAGGAAATACACATATGTGCGCACACCTGCATCTCCTGTCTCTTGACACTGGCCATGTGGTTCCTTCCCAGCAAGAAGGCCAGCACCAGATGTGGCCTGTGGTCCTTGGACCAGAACTGTGAGTCACAATAAAACTGTTTTCTCTAAAACTTAGGCAGTGGGATTGTGTTACTAGCAAAAGGTAGTGGAAGAAGTTGGGATTTTGACATGAAATTCATGGGAGAGCAACAAAGGTAGCAGGCAATAGGAGACTGAAAATCCTTGAGATTTTCTGGGTATCAGGATCCATTGTCCACTTCTGTTCACATCTTGGCAGGTGGAGCTTTTTTATCATTTTATGTTTTCACAGACATCTCACCTCCCAGGTCTTTGATTTGATAACCATTTTATCCAACCCGCTGTAGGTTCCAAAAATTACATACATTAACATTTGTAAATTTGAATTAGAAAGTTTGAATAACATATGGATACATTTTATTTATTTATTTATTTTTTCATATGGATACATTTTAAAAGATGGAAAGGCCCATGGCTCTCCAGTGCTGACTCAAAATTTCTGAGTATTTATTGCATTAATAATATTGGACTGTAGTCTAAAACTGCTTTGACATTTGAACCAAAGAAAATCAAAAGAGAACAGCAGCAACATTTCACCAGTGACCTGAGCCTAGAAGGAAAACGAAGTATTGTTTTTAAAAATTGCTTTTTCCTCAAAATACTTTCACTTGTTCAGTGAGTATTAACAGCAGACCTGGTATGGTATGTACACTTCCTAAGCAACAGTAGTAGGACACTCAGCTTAATAAAGTTTGAGTGTGAGCCCTGCCTCTTAACACCTAGATGGGGGATCGACTTCTGTGTGCGGCCTTTCCAGACTGTGGCCCATTGCTCCTCTTGCTGTTTCACTGGAGTGGAAAGAAAGACACAAAAGCAAACTCCCTGTCCTGAGTTCCTTCTTCATCTGGGTCTCTTCCAAACATAAAGGCAAGGAGCTCTCTGTTGGCTCCTGCTACGCTTTCCCTGCAAGGGTAAATGGCTGTTATGTATATTGAGATTCACTGAGGTTGCTCTGGCTCTATTTTATCTGATGTTTTACTTTAGCTCTGCTTTTTAGGTTTTATTTTTCTTCTGGTACATAAGAAAGACAGTACTCTCCTATTGAACAGATAGCTATGTCTTGGTAAACTATTTGGTCCACCAACATTTAATGAGGACTTGTTAATTTCTTGGCTTTATGCTAAGTGCTGGCAGTGCACAGTTGATTTAGTTGCCTCATCTGCTCCATGGGGACAAGAGTCCTGCACTGTAGTTTAGGTGAAGTCAGGTGGGGGGGTGGTTTCCTGGAACTCAAGAAGGGCTCTGAGTGGTGGCTGTGGTCACACCAGCAGTGGGAATGGGAGGAGTGATTGGAAAGGTGGCTCCTACCTCAAGGACGTCATGGCCTGATGCTCAAGACATATACAACAGCAGAATTATTCTTCCTAAATATAAAATTGCAATTATAAAAATAGTAGGTGCGATTTAGATGATTTAAGCACGTAAAATACGTAACTAAGGAAATATAAAGCCACAGAAGTTAGTCGCCCATGACAACATTTTGATGCATAGTAATGCAAAAATAGCGCAAGTGTTACCAGCAGAGGACTTTGGTTCTAGGTACAGATCTTTCTGCTACTTTTTAGTTGTACAATTTTGGACAGCCGCTGAAGTGCTTCACACCCTTGTCCATGAAATGGAAGTTGTAACAACAATCCCTGCTTTCCACCGGTATTACCTTCTAAGTTATCTCTTAGAAGGACGGTTGCATAAGCCATTTTTGTTGAGTACTATTTTCTTTCCCATCCATATTTTGTGTAACTGTTCATAAATAGTACTGTGTCACCTGGCAACTGGGGCACACACTGAGAAATGCTGCATGAGGTAACTGAGTTTATGTACCAACATCAGAATGTACTTCCAAAGACTTACACGGTCTAGATCTTGGCTCCTCAACTTTTATTTTGCCTGGCAACATTGAATAAAGAGAAATTACATTATTTTGGGCTGCATATAAAATATAGCTAATGCATATAAAACTCCCACATATTATTTATATATAAATATATTATTTATAAGTATATAATATATTTATAAATTTATAAATATTATACACACACAGTGGTGCCTTGGTTCACACACACTTTTGTTTGCAAACAGTTTGGTCCAGATAGAGAAGCCTTTGGTCAAATTTTGTTTTCGCTTGCCAACTGCATTGGGTGACCACAGCCATCTTTCCCACACAAACACAAACATGGCCACCTTTTCAAAACTCGCAGAACAGACTAAGTCCATGATCTGAGGCACTCCTGTCTGTATCAGTCCCACAAACACATGTGATGTCTGATACACAAGGGCTTCGATGCCACTGTGTCCGCGGCAGGAGGTGGAGTCAGCATGACACTGCTACGCCGCACGCCTTCCCGGCTGTGAGCTGTGCAGTCCGTGGTAGAGCGCCAGCTGCGGAGCCGTGAGAAACATCACCGAGGTTTATGTGGCAACACTGCAAGCGCGTCGTCTGGGGGCTGCGTTACCAGCTGCCCGCGGCCGCGTGCAGCTGTGGGTTGGGGGTTGGATGCTCCCGTAGCTCAGTCACTCACGTGTCCTCCTGAAACTGTCAAAAGGCTTAGTAAACACAAGGTAGTTACCAGGGTAACAGAGCACACTATTTCACAGCACACCTTTCTTTTTAACAATTAGAAGGAGTACACTCTTAAATAATAATAAGAAGAATACAGCAAGCATGGTGATGCGTGCTTGTAATCCCAAGCCTCAGGAGGCTGAGACAGGAGGATCACCATGAGTTCAAGGCTAGCCTGAGCTACACAGTGAGACACTGACTCAAAAAAAATTGTATATTATAGTGAATATGTAAATCAGTGACAAATATTTTTATCATTAGCAAATAATAATTATGGTACTAATTGTAAGTGCTATACTTTTACATGACTTGCAGTGTTGTAGACATCAAGATTGCTCCAAACACATGAGTAATGCGTTGCATGATGACTTTATGATGGCTCTGATGTCACTAAGCAATAGGCAGTGCCCAGTTCTATAATAATTTTATGGGACCATTGTCCTATATGTGGTCCTCACAATGTGGCACAGGTGTATAATCAGGATTAGACATGGGCACTTTCTTTCAAAATAAGATTTTAAATGGCTGTGTAATTGGTCATGAGGATATATGTTGATTTGTTCAACAGATGTGATGTTATTAACAGTGATTTCTGTCTTGATGTGATAAAGAATGCTTCCTTTTCATATATCTTTGCCAACTTTTAAACATCAGTGTGGATACATTGCTAGAAGAGTGGATTTGCTGGGTTAAAAGGTTATAAACATTTCTAAGGCTCCTGATATATATTGCCCACTGCTCTAGCAAGCTTTATAAGTGTGCAATTTTACTAGCTGGGTGAGAAAGTGCTTACATAAAGGTAAATTTAGTGCACCCTATGGCCCATAGGACAGGTGAGTGCAGCTTCCGCAGAGCGCAGCAAGCAGAGAGCTTTCTCCAGGTAGCCTCTGCCCGTCCTCTGCATGGCCAGGCTCAGGCAGTTTACAGCTATAGCACGCACATCTCCCAGAAGCCAATTGTCCTTCATCAGAGGATTTTCCTTTTTGATGATTTCTATAAGTGTCTATGTTAACTTTAAGTTTTGTGACTTGTATAGACACTGTGCTGTTGAACTGCTTTTGTTTTTGGTAGTCAGGATGCTCACAGAGTTGGTCTTACCTTCTGCCCTGGGGCCTATGCTGCTCAGTTTCTTAAAGAGACATTTGCAAATATAACTAATATATATGTTATAAAGGAGGTAGGAACGTTACAAGTCTGAGGCCAGCCGGGAAACGTAGTTCGATGCTGTCCCAAATAAAAAATAAATAGAATGGGCTGGCAATAGAGTGGTGGAGTGGTCCAGTGTCCCTAGGCTCCATCCACAGTATAAGGAAGAAGAGAGAAAGAAAAGTAAGCAGATGAAGAGCTAGCTGAAAGTCCCCCAGTGACTTCCTTTGCTGCAGGCTCTGGGGCTTCCTGTGACTGACATGCTCTTTCCTAGTCAGTAATAAGCTTGGGAGAAGCAGTGTAATGTACGGCCCTTCCCCCATCACTCATAACTCCTCTCTGGCCAGTAGGAGGCTTTGGTTCAAACTGCACCCAGTGGAATCCCACCAGGGCCTCAGGGACCAAGTAAACTTACCCCCAAAGTTTCCTGCCACAAACACTGGGCTCCATGGTCCAGCTCCAAGGACAGGGTAGCGTGAGTGTGTGCCTTGGGGGTGGGGCACTAGCAGGGGAGGCTCATTCTTTAAAGTTGGCTTCAATATATGAGTGCAACTTAGAATGTGTCGTTCATTTTCATCTCGACAGGTGAAGCATCAGCCCTTTCTGGTGGAATAGCGAGTGTGAATCATTGAGTTAGAGAGCGGAGCCTCCGTTCTCAGTGAAAGCCAAGAACTCAGCCTTTCCCGGCGGCATCTTGGTGCTGGGCTCTTTAGCATTCCAACTTGCAAGTCCTCTGGGGACCCTGGCTGGTCAGTTTTTAAAGCCTATCTTCTTTTGTACCTAGCTTTGTAGCTCAGGTTCTTGATGACATGTTAGAGGTTGCCAGCTAAAACAATCATTTCAAGTATCTTTAGTAGCACATTTGCTACTTCTGCTGCCTACGGAAACTACAAGCCTTAGAGGGCTTCAGAAATGTTATCAGTTTAGAGATGACAGAAATAGTATGAAAATCCCAATACGTAACATCCTTATACCTTTGGAGTATGCTCCATCTTCCTCAACAATCCCGGTGTTGACAAAATTTGTGAAAAAGTAGGAATTAGAGGGACCTTGATTTTGTATTTTTAATAACAGTTTTCTCCACCAAATTATGAAAGTAGTACATCCCTGAGGCAGAGAACTTGGAAAGTACAGGAAGGCCACCAAGAAAAATAATCTACCAAGTAATCATAATTTCACCACACAAAAGTGATCACTGCCAGCATTTTGGTGAAAGTCCTTAATTAAAGAGACTTTTAGAAAAGATGCCTGTGTACCTCCCCTCCTTTTCTCCTCTCCATCAGTGTTTTGAAAAACTGAATTCCTCCTGAATCACTCCAGGAAAATTATTATTTTTCTCAAACATCTCTGGAGAAGAGTCCATTGGCAGTGATTTCTCCTTCACACAAACCTTGAAGTTAGGAAATTTTTTGTGCAGCTTTTGAGCACTAGGCCAGGAGTAGAGGAGATTTGGATTCTAGTTTAAGCTCTGCTATTTATTTACTGATGGGGTGACATCAGTCAAGTCCAGCCTCTCTGGCCTGCTGGAAACCCTTCCTTTGACAAACCCAGGGTCTTTCCCTCTTTGAACCTCTGTTTCTCCACAATTACAATAATTGGCCCAAGTAGTGGTTTGGAATTTTCTTCACATTTAAAAAATTTACTTTTATACTTTAATAGACTTTCCCTTTTAGAAGAGAGTTAGTTTCACAGCAAAAGAGAGTGGTAAGCGCAGAGAATTTCCATACATCCCGGGCTCCCGTGCACGCACGCCCCCTTCCTGTGGACGTCCCTGCCGGGTGGGCCGCTTGTTACAGTCCCCAAGCCCAAGCCCACTCATCGTTATCACCAGGCCATAGCTCCCAGTTGGCTTGTCCCTGGGGCATGTACTTCTGCGGCTGTGGGCCATTTCACCCACTGTTGTGTCGCGTGCAGAATGATTTCACTGCTCTGAAACCACCCGAGCCCCACTCGCCCAGGCTTCCCTGCACTCAACTCCGCTGTTCACCGTCTCCGTAGTTTCCTCTTTCCCAGAAGGTCGTATAGTTGGAAGTGAGCAGTATAGATGGCTTTTTGGAGATTGGCTTCTTTCACTTAGTGATATGTGATTCAGATTGTTCCATGTCTTTCCGTGGTTAGCAGCTAGCTCCTCTTCCCTCGGCGCTGAGTGAGATTCCATTGCCTGAATATAGCACAGTTTCTCCATTCACATGCTGAAGGACGTCTTGGTTGCATCCAAGTTCGGTCAGCTATGAATAAAGCTACTACCAGCATCCACAAAAGGTCTTCATGTAGAAATCAATTTCAGGTTTCACTGGGGAAATACTAAGTTCATTTGGTGGATTGTACAGTAAGGGTGTGTTCAGTGTATAAGAAATTGCCACAATACAATCCAAAGTGGTGGTGTCATTTACATTTCTACCAGAAACAAGTGAGAAAGCCTGCCACTCTCTCTTCTTGTCTGAATTTGGAGTTGTCAGTGTTCTTGGTTTGGGGCATTCTAAGAGATATGTAGTGGTATTTCCTTGTTGTTTTAACTTGAAATTCCTTATTTACATGTTTATATATGCTTAATTACTAAGCTGTAGATGGTATCTTATTTGGTTCGGTATCTGTCACGGCCTCTGGTTCATATAATTGAGTTTATTTTTTTTCTTAATTGTGGAAATTTGAACAGTGCTTTGTATGTTTTGGATAATAGTCTTTTATTGGATATGTCTTTTGCACATATTTTTGTGCTTTCTCTGGCTTCTCTTTTCATTCTCTAGGGATTAGTGGTTTTTATACTTTCTTCTGATGAAACCAGGTGCTAGGAAAGGAACCTTAGGGTTGCCAGACGATGGAGACACAGGGCAGTGAGATGAGCTGGAGCGAGAAGGCTCAGGGTTCCCACTGTTTCTCCTGATGTAATCACAGAAGGTTTCACATGAGGTTGATGTTCTTCAAAAAGGATTCTCATCTTTAAAATGGTTTTAAAACTAGTGTACTAGTTAATCTTAAGGCATCTTTAAAATCCATAGTTCTGGAATCCTGTGTTTGCATTTTTTGCAATACAGTATATTTTCTCTCTTTACAGAAAAGATGAGATGAATCTATTACATTCATGTAACATCTTTCAATTCAGTTTCTATCCACTCTATTACTAAAACGTTGGAAATAATATAGCTAAAGACAGGCATCACCTACATGCCTACTTATTACTTGACAGTAGGAATTTTGGCATCACTTCTCTTTTTTAAAACAGTCACAGAAAATGTGGAAAAAAAGGAAAATGTATCTGAGGATTTGTGATTTGGGAATTAAACATGCAAATTAGAACCAAGAAGGTGACCTCCTTTGTTAGATTCTGGTGCCAGACCTCACAGAGCATTTAAGTAGGTTGTCCAGATCAGGGTGATGAGATATCATGCGCATCTCAGCTGAATTCTTAGGTCATTTGCCATTTTTTTCTGGATTTAAGGCCACATCCGACGAATGTTGAAGGATATTTTTAAAACACTTCTATTCACACTAACATTGTTTATTGATCTAGCAGGCAAAATGGGCCACTTTTCCGTTATTTTAGTCATATATTACCTAGTCCATAGGGATTTGAAATGACTTACAAAGCTTCATATGATGTAAAGGGGTAGATTACTAGTTGAAAAAATTTGTATAAAAGGAGAATAACATGAGTAAAATAAATCCAGGAGTCAGATTAGCACACAGAAGTGCCTCTGTACAGTTCCTAGGATGGGCCACAAATTTGGCCCTCAATTTTATTTGCCTGGCCAAACCAAAGAGAACACATTCCATTGTAAGGTTCAGAGGCTTTTAATAAAAATAAAATAAAACAGACCAGATGTTCAACATAAAAATTCTCCTTCAGGAAAATTACTAAAAAGTTGACTTCTGACAAACAGGGCTTGATAAGGGTTGTACAGCTGAGGGTCCAGTCACTTGTTCTCTGGGGCGGAACTATAGTACAGATGTTTGGGGATGCCTGTTATGGTACAGATGCTTGGGGATGCCTGTTATGGTACAGATG
>PVLD010018090.1:0-39984 GCA_004027595.1 Dinomys branickii | reverse complement strand
CTCCTCCCCCATCATGCTCTCCTCTGCCGTGCTCCTCACACTTCCACCCCCCCTCGGGTGGGGGTGACTTCTGGGGGGGCCCATGGAGTGCGCACTGCACCATAGCTCCCCCTCACTAGAAGTGCTGCATCCTGAAATTTCAGTTATCCATGATCAACCACAGGTCGAAAATATGAAGTGAAAATTTTCAGAAATAAGCAACTCATTTGAAAATAACTTTTATTACAGCATATTGTTATAGTTGTTGTATTTGACTCTTAGATTGTAATTTAATCTCTTACTCAGCCTAATATATAAATTAAACTTTCATCCCAGGGAGCCAAGAGCACGTGGGGAGGACCAATGCTGAAAAAATTTTTCTCTGAAATTCACTTATCCACCTGAAGAGCAGATCATCAAGGAGGTACACAACTTCCTCCAGCCTTCTTACTGAAATGCCATTAACCAAAGAAGATTAAACTCCTAACAGGGAGGAAGACACTGAAAATCAAACTGAGAAACTTTGTCCCGGATGGCTGTATGACTTTTAACCCCATTCATCCCCCTAAAATTCACCTAAATTCACCTAAAATTGGCCACATTACCCACCTCCCTCTTCTCTTATAAAGAGGCTACCCTTCAATCATCTGACCTTTCTTTGAGTTTCATGCTCTGTGTGTCTCCAATGGATATGTTCATGTTAACAAAATTTTGTGATTTTTCTCCTATTAATCTGTTTACTGTGAGTTTGTTAGAAAAACTTAGTTACCAGACATTCAGAGGGAAAGTTGGGACTCAGGCACAGGAAATCCACTGTGGAGAGAGGGTTCTGAGTTATCCAGAGTGAAGTATACATTTGGAAGTTTACATAAATGTCATGGATAAGTAGGATCACTGGGTTAAGAAGGAAGTCAAAGTCCCCATCCGGAAGGGTCAGAATTTCATTTTATTTCCATCCCCAATCTCAGAAGAGTAGAACACGCAGGAGGAGATGAGACAATTTTTTTTGTTGGAAAAACAATATGGCTATAGACAAAGGTTTCCCCACATAGATGTCACCTCTATAGTAAAAACCACCCATAGATAAACTCACTCAGGGATACAATGATTTCAACTAGTATTTCTGTGTCTCATTATTAAATGGAAAAAGAAAAAAGACCAGCAGATATCTAAGAAAATCTCTAAGTTGAAAGTCAGAGAGCTAGAGATGAGCGAACAAATGATTTAGATGAATTCAAGAGGAGGCAAAAAGCAGAACAAAATCACTAAAATCTAATGTGAATATTCTAAGAGACACTAGAAGAGGATATTGCATCTATTAATTAGGTATTAATTCATCTTTGTTGATCAGACCTTGCTATTTGAAAAAGTGAAAGAATTAAAGAGAGCTTTAGTGAAGTAATAACGTGAAAGCAAGAAGCACAATTTGACAGGAAAATTGAAATTGAACACTAAGGAGTTCTCTCAGAAAGTCACACAAAAGGACAAGAACATAGAAGTAAGAGATATAAGAAAAAAACTTGAAGATTAATTGGAGAATGTGATGTCTGACAAGTAGTAAAAAGGATCTAAGAAAACAGAAGGAAAGGAATTCAGAAAAAGTAATGCACAAAACTTTCCCCAAATCAGAATGACAAATAGCAGTGACTTAGAATAAGAACAACTTTCAGCTTAATATTCCATATCAACTAATGTGTGTGATGGAATTTTCAGACAAAAATAGTGCTGAAAGTTATTAGAAAGTAAGGTGGGAAGACACATTGTATGGAGAAAACTGAGCCAGTGGATGGCAAAAAGGCAAGCAACAGCTCCAGGAAATACGAACAAGTGGAGAAGGGAACACCCCAGAGCCCTGCTTGGTTTGGGAAGAAACAATCTCTGTATATTTGAAAAAATGTGATGTTTGAATATTTGTTTATTCAAAATTTATAATGTCTTTATTTAACAAACATTTTAAATTGCCCTAAACATTTTGAAGCACCTCAAGATGTTGAGTCAGCCAAGAAAAGACACTCACGAAAGAGGACTTCCAGAGCTGCTTCAGACAGCGCCAAGAGCAATGGGATGACAGTGCTCAAAGTGAGCAGACTAATGGCAATACGTCTTTCACTGCGATAAAGTTTAAAAACTTTAAACATTCATCTCTGTTGATCATACCCGTGGAGACATTGTAGGACACTGAACCCTATTTACCATAGTTGAAGGACATAGCTGAATGGCTAATACTGAAAGCTGATAAATGGAGAGACAGTGTATCAGTTACTAGGGTACAGAAGGGTGGGGTGAGGGAGCCTCGGTAAGAGAGGCATGGATTCAATGGACGGGAAGTGGGCCGAGAGTCTGCCACTTGTCATTAGAAACATTTAAACATACTTTATACACATATTTTAGTATTATATAAATAAAATAAAAAATAACTAGCAGGCCAAATGTTTACCGTTCTTAGAATTAATTTTCATTTCTACTTGGATCCTTAACCCAGCAACCACATTCCTCTCAGCAATAGATGCTGTTTTCAAAAGCACTGATACAAAATACTTAGCTACATTTATCCTAAATATTTAAATGTATGATTTTTTATATAATATTATTTTTACCTATATGGCATCTTCCTTTCTGAATGTCTTATTACTACTTTTTATAAGTAAATCTAGGTACCAAAACATATTAAAATACAGGTAAATAGTCAACAGAAATGAATGTATTATTTCCTAATATCAACTCCCCCTACAACAATGTTTGGGAAAATTATGTACAAATTTACCAGTTTAAATACAATATTTAATGTCTATATTTGAACCAAAGTTATTAAAGATGTATTTTCTGAATTACTGGCCTTTTCTCCAACTAAATCAAATTAAGAACACAATGTGAATTTCAGCACAAGTTATTTCATACTTGGATGCCCTTGAACTTTACTGAAAAAAAAAATATATATATAAACTTTACAGTGTTGCATTAGGTTCTTATGTGTGATGGGTGCTAGTTAGTCCAGAAAAAGAGGCATTTTCTATTTTAGATATTACGTATCTGGAGCTCTACAAAAACTCTTCCCCATCTCTAATAAGCACAGGGAAGATCTGTCCGACGATGTGGGGGTGGGGAGGAATTCTAAGCAATACTGTCTGTGTGTTCAGGGATCAAAGTGATGCATCATTGAGGACTCATTCCTATAAATGGCTCTGATATTTACATGGTACATCCACACATTTGGACCCTTCCCAGTAATGGATAATGCTCAGCCTAAGCAACCTGCTTTGGAATTCTCCTTACTTTGACTCATCAAAAACATTAAAGTTGAATTTCTCTTTGGATCATTATTTGTTCAAGAGAGCTTTCCAAGTCTTGAAGGAAGTTCAAGATCATGTGCAGAAAACTACAACATCATTAAACTGCAGAAGCTACATGGTGGCGCTGGCTGTGTGCAGGCCTCACAGCTCTCCCATAAGTCCTGCTACCCCAGGCAGGTCCCCCAGGCCCAGCGACAGGTGGGAGAGGCAGGACTATTAGAAGCCTGGTTCTTCTTTGCTCTCATCACACATGAGTGTCAGAGAACTAGGGAATGAATTTGGCTGCTTTCCAACATGAACCTAGAAGGGGGTCTTCATCCAGCCAGAACAGGGCCAAACCCACAGGCCCTTCAGGATGGCCAACAGTGACTGTGCAGCACTCTGCACCTAGAGAAGGGTAGGACGGGAAATGGTCCAGGTCCCAGGGAAGAAAGATACATCCACATACAGCAGACTTAGATGAAAAGCAGACATCTGAAGGTCACCCTCTACAGGAACGGGAAGGAAACACAGGTGTTAGAGAGCACTTCCCAACTTCAACTCCTCAAAACAGATTCTGTAACACAGAGTAAGAAACTGAATGGATGTCAGAGGGTAAAAGGAAAAAAATCGGATATCTATCAAATACAAGGCCCGTGAGTGCAGACAGAAAGAATAAGCAAACTAAGATTATAAAGTTGAGATAAAATTCACTTTAGAAGTAACAGCTGGCTATTCAAAGTTGAGTTAGTAAAGTGGGTCATACTTTAGAATGAAGAAAATAATTCAGAAATGTGCCTTCCCTCTTCCCACTACATAATAAAAGCATTAGTTTCCTCTCAGATTTTACTTTTGTGGTATATATGTAGATACTCGCAATCTAATATCTGTAGCAGTAAAAAATAAGGATGTGACGCTGGCGTTTTATAACATTCTAATTGTCGCTTAAAGGTGAAAGCAGTGGAGAGGCATGCTTCGGTATTGTATTAGCAGGGATTAAGATTCAGCTGCAGTTGACAGAAAGTTCAAATGAACAATGACATAAATAGGAAAAAATTGATTTCTCTTTTATTACAAATGGTAGGCTAGTGCGATACTGTGCAGCATAAAAGGCTCAGTATTCTTCGATATTACTGCTGGAACTGCGGTGGTCTGTATTGATTTAAGGATTGTATTATGATTGAAGATGTCCATCTACCTCTTCAGCTGTCCAGGAGGAGGAGGAAATGAGGTCAACACTCACTTTTCTTCAAACACACCGTAATGAGGAAGCCCATTATGTGAATCCCGAATTTGTACACCTTGCTGGATGTACCAGAACCATAGTCTTCATTCTTCAATCTGAGCCGGTGGCAATCCTGAAGTCAAGTCAAGTCCTTTTGGTCTGTATCATACAGGTCTAAGATGTACCTGGTCTCCCACTGGGCAGACTGGGCTTGCTTGGAGATTGCTATGAAGGTGGTAGATGCCCTGCATTTAGATCGCTGTCATGGGATGCATCACCTGTGCGGTTTGTCCTCATCATCTGTGGGATTTGAGTCTCAGGGAACTGCCCTACTATGCCGAAACTCCCACTACTTTCACCGAGAGGAATAAAATCTCTGATCCTGGAGACGTGTGTCTCCCACTAGTACTCGTGGAAGTGTGTTGGATGAATTTACAGGCGTGGATAGTTCTTCTCGTCAGAATTCTGCTTTTAGCTGCCCTACACCTCATCAGCTCTATTAACATCAGGCAGTCTTGATAAACTTCCCAAAAGTGGATTCACAGATTTACTTATGTTCCACCCTCTAAGGCTTAGTCATAGGACGATAACCTTAAAAAGTGGCCAATATATGTAGTTTCAATTTTAGGCAGCCATGTACCCAGCTATAAATTATGGGTCCTGCAAATATAAAAGAAGGATTGGCAAATTATGGGCCACAGGCTAAGACAGCCCACTGCTTAACTTGTAAATAAAGATTTACTGGTATATAACTATGTCTATTCATTTGTGTAACGTCTATGGTTGCTCTGCGTTACAAGGTCTGAGTTGAGTGGTTGAATACAGGTCTAGAAGCTATGAAACCTGAAGTATTTTACTCTCTGGCCCTTTGAAGTAAAGCTTGGTGACACTTGGTGTAGAAGAGGGTGAAAACCGGTACTGAAGCACACAGACACTGTCACAGAGATTCAGGACATGCACCACCAATGCCCCTCTGAGGCAAAGACTTCACGCTACATCACATGCATCAAAGAAATAATTCATCTTCATATCCCAGGAAGAAGAATCAATAATGTTGGTATCAGTGATTGCCATGTGATCTCTAACAGTAAATAAAGAAAGATGTAGGAGTGTTTATTGAACACTTTCAATAAAATTTAGGGAACTGAATGAATGCAAACTGACCAGATCTTAGGCCAGAAAGAAATTCTGAGGAAATTTCAGGGGACTATAATCAAGAGTATATTCTTTGACCACAGAGGATTTAAACTAGTGAACTGACAAAAATATAACTAGGAAACTGCCAAATATAAAATTCAATAATATATTTCTAAGTAAGAAATGAGTCAGTAGAGAAATAAATTTAAAAATAGAAAATATTTTGGAATCTAGGATGAAAAAAAGAAGGTTCTACAGTGGTGGCAAACTCTCAGCACATATACCGCAGTGAGCTGTTTCTTCCACTGGAAGCTCTAAAAGGTTCGCCATCCCTGGTTTAGAATGTCACCAAATGCATATTATGAAGGAAAATATGGTCTTATAAGAAGATAAAAGAAACAATGACTTTCAAGCCCAAGCTAGGAAACTTAGCGAATTCATAAGACCCTGTTTCAAAAATAAATAAATTACATGGGCTGTGGATGTAGCTTAGTGTGAAGGTGTTGGACTTAGCACACAGTGGCACAAAAGAAAAAAAGTCAGGTAAATTACCTGAGTATCAATCTCAAGAAAAACAAAAATAGCAAATCAAAAAACTTGAAGAAAAAACCCCATAAAAGTAGATAGTAAAAAAATAGCAAATAAACACTAAATTATGAAAATAAAGCCCAAATCCAGCTTTATGAAGCTGATGAAACTGAAAAATGTGATATCAGTATGAAAATGTTCATTGCTCTTCATTGTGAATGAGACAGGCCACATCACTGCACACAACATAAGCTCTTGGCATATAATCAGATGAAGTCTAAATTACTGCTTTGCTAAAAACTTAGAAAATGTAAGTACATAAGTTGAACTCTGAAAATAAAAACACAATTTAACACAATAGACATAATAAGAAATAGAAATCTGAATTGTGCTATATGTATTAAAAGATTTCAATGAACACATAAAAGTCTATCCCACATAGAATACTCCAAAACTTGACGGATTCACTAGTAATTTTTTAAATTATTTAAGGTCTACATAACAATTTGCATAAACACTTCTCAAAAATAGAAAAAGATAGAATACTATTCAAATTTCTTTGATATTAGAATAAGCTTGCAACCAAATTCTGGACAAGAAAATCATAAGAAAGAAAAATTAAGGTTTTGGGTAGCTCAGTGGTAGCATGCTTGCTTAGATGTGTGAAGTCCTCGGTTTAATGTCCAATATTGGAAAAAAATAAAGATCAAGCTATATACTAAATATAGATAAAGAATTAAGCAAAATACTAGCAAATTGAGTGCAGTGATATTCAGCTGTTATTCCATGATCAAACTGAATTTATTCTAGGAATAAAAGGTTAGGTCAATATATATATATGAATAAAATGATGTGATTCACTATAATAACAAAAAATCACCTGGTTATTTTATAGGTACAGGAGAAATATTGGATAAAAGTTAATATCTCTATGGTTTCAAAATCTCTTAGCATAACAGAAACAAAAGAATCAACTTTAATATAATATATAAGACATTATACTTAACAGGAAAACTGTAAAAGTATTTTCATTGTGATGGGAAATAATTGAAAAGAAATAAACTATTATGTATAGAAAACATGATTTTGCATGTAGAAAAATGTACATAAATTGTAAGCAATAAGATTAGTAAAACCATCAGATATAAAGGTGAAATTGAGAAAAATGACATTACAAAAGAATACTTTAGGTGTGACTGTTAATTGTGACATGTCAAATTGACTGAATAAGAAATCCCTGCAGATTAGTAAAGACAATTCTGGGTGTGTCTGTGGGTGTGTCCAGAGATGACTGACTTGTAGGCCAGCACACTGAGAGGGAAGCTCCACCCTGATTTTGGCTACGGTCCAATAAGCTTGTAGCCTGGATGGAATAAAAGGGAAAGAAACAGGAAGTTGGCCTGCACTTGGAAAGTGTCATTCTGCAGGAGCTGGGTTGCTTTTTGCTATCGTAAGACAAAGACATCAGGTTCCAGTTTCTTCAGCTGTCCAACACAGACGCACAGCAGTGACTCTCCAGGGAGCTTGAAGGCCTTTGGTCTCGGACTCCTGTGGCGTCCTTGGTTCCCCTCATTCTGCAGCTTCCAGCTTCTTACGCAGAGTGACTCCCAGTTCCCGCTAGCTCTCCCGCCTGCAGCTGGCCACTGTGGACTCTCCCACCTCTGCTCTTGTGAGCTCACCTACTTTCCCCTATTGTAGGCCAGCTTCTAAGATTTTATAAATCTTAGAAAGATTTCATCAATCTTGCCCATGAAGTATACATTCTATTTCTCCAGAGGGCCCTAAGCAATAGGTAAAGTGTGATGTTACATGTATCTTAAATAAAACATTCTAGGCATACACTCCCTTCGGTATTCTCTTTGGTGCCCCTAAATTTCTCTTTTTATACTTGAAAATTCTTTAATATTTGACTAAATAAGAAAAGAAAATAACAAAATATATTTAGGAACTTTATGTCATATATTATTTCAATTCAATTTCTGTATATTATGTAGTAACTGCTTCCTATAACTATGGTATAATTAAGTGAAAAATTTTATCTCTCAAATCTAAAAAATTTTCTGCCATAAAATAAATCATAAAACCCCAAAGAATATTTATTCAAAAAATCAATAGTAATACACTTTTATATTTTCTGACTCTATATACAAATATGTGTATATATATAACATTTGTATATAAATACTTATATTTCCTTAACTTTGCGAGTACAGCTCAATTATTTTTTAGTGTGCCTTCCACCTTGATGTTCTGTAACAGATTCATTACCAGGAAATATTGTCAATATCTGTAAAGAATGTATAAACTCTTAGAAGCTGGCCTACAGTAGGAGAAAGTAGGCCTACGAGGTTGAGGTAATGCAGTACAAGGGTCAGTATGTTGGAGTTTGGAGGTGGTAAATTTTCCTTACTCTTAGTGTAGAATGTATAAAATGAGGGGAGATGGTAGCATCGGCATTCCAGGCTGACTTAGATGATTAAAAGTGATAGTATAGATTTAAGTACATGTCCATCTAATAAACACGATTCTAAGTGAGAAAACTGCCAGTAAAAAGGAAAGAGTTGGACTGTATAGAAGCTTTGTTGCTCGTGTAGCCTCCAAAGGAAACAGCACTAGCAAAACTATGTAGGTCTTTTTCTTATCGTTTTAAAGGACATGTCCATACTAGTGGGAGTTTGTGAATAAGCTCTGCTGAATTGCCTTATAAATCAAGACGGCACGCCGCATGTAGCAGGTGCTCAGTGGTTACTATTGACTAACTTGCTAACACTGAAAGTGTGACTTAATTATAAAAAGATTGTCATCATACCTACAAAATCACTGACTCGCTAAGATAGAGCCCTTAAACAAGGTTTTCTGAGTTGCGCTTCAGGATTATACAGAGTGATTAAAATGTGTCCAAGAAAGAGAAAGAAAAATCCATAAAATGATACACATACATATACACTATTCTGGTCTTTATGCTTCAAAATATTGGCTCCACGCAAAATGGGTACATCTAATGGAAGAGCTATGATCCCCTAAAAATAAGTGAATATCTACATATCAACTCCATAGGAAGTGTTGACGGGATTTTATCCACTTGACCACCAACTATGGTTCTCCTATGTTGTATTATTTATATATTTGAAAAATAATGGTATACATAGATATGCTTTACTGCTACCTTTAGCAGGATTGAAACACTATGTCAAATTTTATTTTGGTGGTCCTTTTATTCCCTTTCAACCACTTGATCCGCTGCTATCACTAATAATAAATTTTTTTTATAAACTAGAGTTTGCAAGTCCTGTCCCAAGACTGTAATATTTCAAAAAACAGTCTTAAGCTTTGGGAAAAAACCAATTACAGAAACAGCATTAAAAATGCCAAGCACCGGGCTGAAGCAATTCTGGATCAGTTTAAAAAAGTGATTGATGAAACTCTAATCCAAGCTGAAGGAACGGTTTCACGACAAGCTGTGACCATTCCACACACTTCATTAGCCGCCATAATTAGCCTGGTGTTTCAATTTGTTAGAACTGGTGGGGACAATTTTCCTCAGAATGCAAACATCGAAACACAGCGTCCCTCAGACTTCAGAAGAGGCTGATGAGAGGCTTTTGTAGTCTCTGTTAACGAAAAGATTAATTATTGCTGATGGGAGGCTGCGGCGTGATTGTCACTCTGTCCATGTGCATTACTTTTAGCATCAGAAGAAAGACATGGTCGACACTGCACTTCTCAACCAGGCCACTTCACATTAGAGCACAAAGTCGGCTTTAATATCCAGGGTCCTTGTGATTGATTTCTCTTCCTGCTTTCTGGGTCTAGGAGTCACTTCTATTTACTTATATTAGAATTTTAAAATAGCCTCTGAAAAATTGAGAGATTTGGTTAATGTACTTTGCCTCAAGTCATAGATTCTTTACTTGTGTCAGCAAAATGGTGATTTAATATATTTCTGCGATTATATAATGTCATTCTTCAAATATGTTTATCAACCCTCTAAGTCCAACTTGCAAAGTTTAATGTCTAAACCAACCTAGAAAGCTACATTAATTTCACTTATATTTGGAGGTATAGTACTATAACCTTATCCCTGGGTTAAGAGGATACACCGTGACTTTTCATAACATAAATTCATGAAATCTAATTAACAGATGGCAGAAAGGGGACTTTATGAAATTTCCTTAGAATGGGAGTATTTTCTTTGAATCTGGGCTGCAGGCAAAGCTGACCTAAAACTCATAGCATATACCAACAGACAATATCATTAAAAATTACAGAGGTCTTCACTTTGTAATTCCTTTGCATTTATTATTATTTAACTACTTCAATTTTTTAAATTCATTAATTAATTTTTATTTATTTATTTTTTGGGGGGTACTAAGAATTGAACTTTTAGGACCTTGCCCTTGCCAGGCAGGCACTTCTGCCACCAGGCCCTTATTTTTTTTTTTTTAATTCCCACTTTATATCTTTTTTCAAAAGAGTGTATTTATTTAATTGGCCTATAGTGAATGAACTAGAAGGATTAGAGAGATCTGGAAAAAACAACTATAGCTAAAGAAACTGATGTTATTTTCAACCTCACTACAACACCAGAATGGAAAAGTTTTAAAGTGAAGAAACATAATGACATCAAAGAAAAATTCTTATCCGAGTTTTCAGAGGAAGATTTTCCATAGAGTCTGTTAAAATCAAGTTCTTTCTATCTTAAATATTTTAGCAAATACATCTTTTAGAGTAACACAAATATAATGTAGACCACAAATGTAATTTTTCTCATAGTCAAATTAATGATAATAACAAGAAACAGATGAAATTAATTGTATTTTAAAGTATTTTAGCCTCAGGATCAGCTATGATGTATGGAAATGTGTTCCTTGCTTATCAATAAAGAAGTGCCAACTCAAACTCCATCCCACTTTCCTCTATGGTCCAGCCATTAAAGAGCTATTAGATCCATCCCTGCAGGATGTCCCAGGAATACTGTCCACACTGAATGCTCAGTCCTTGGGCAGTATACTTAGCAAATGTTTTTAATATAGCTCATGTTTATAAATAATTAGATGGTCACATGGATCACAGTTAATTATCTAGTAAATTTATGGTTAATTTAGCCATATTATCATTTTTATCTTCTCATCAAATTGCTTTTCTCTATAATCTCAAGATAAAGACTCAGAACTAAAATATCTAAGTTTGGCAGTGCTAAGTAGCCAGACAGAGCACATATAGAAAGTAGCTTCAAGTCATTTGCTATGCAAAAAATAGTTTAGAGGTTATCTCTGCTAGGATACGGCAGAATGAAGAAGGCTTTACTCCCACAATTCTATGTGACTATTTTTAATCTTTGACTGAATGTTTAAACAGTGGAGGATATACCTCAAATAACTATAGTAACCCATACCTAACATTCTAAACTGTTGTTTTGCTATGCATCTAAATATTGTGGAATACAGAGAGAAACTTAGAGACTTGAATTATAAAACATAAAACAGAAACTTCTTGAATAGTGAAGATTTTGCCATTAAACGCGTCATAAGTGCAGTTTGAGCATTATATTCTTTTAGAAAATACTTTAGAGAATGTGGCTCTTTTTCACAAAGAATGGCTCAATTTGAAAGGGCTGGAAATTAACACAAACTATGTTTGTCCCACCCAAAAATCTCTGCTTGGAGACATTTTACCATACAAGCAAGAGAAACACATACCACTGGAAAGGGACCAGGCAGCAGGAAAATAATGGAAGAAGTGCCTTGTGAGTCAGAAGAATAACAATAACATGAACACTTCAACCTCGCCCAAGCAGTTGCTCTCTTGCAGCATGTCACAGAATGAATGACCAAGCCCATATTTCCCTTGGGCATTCTCCAGGATGCATGTGACAGCAGCCAACTTAGATGCTGCTTTGTCCCTACGGACTTCATGATAGAAAAATTCCGATTTTGTGAGTCCTGTTTGGAAAGTTGACAGGTTGTCCACAAAATGATGAGTTCTTTTGTTGAGTGTAACTTCATTTGGAAGGAAAGTCCTGAAGCTGCACACTCAAGTAGTGTATTTGCAACCTTTGGAAATATATCTGGTATTGCTGTTTGGTGGCAAAAGTCCTATGAGGCCATCTTGAGAATTTCTTTCCAGGTTAGCATGGATGATTTCCGCAAAGACTTGTATTTCCCACAGGACTGCACATGGGCTTGAATATTCCTTTCAGGTGGTCACCGTCAGAGCCATGGCCTTTTCACAGGAGGTTTTGTGAGAAAATAAAAGTAGACCATGAAAGGAAAGGTCTTGAAGGTACAGATTCAAGTAGAAGTGTCAAAATAACTAGCAACAAAGTAAGAAGGAATTCACTCCTGGTTTGTAGTACTTAGTTAATTTTGTCATTATTCAACAGTACATGACACATGGTGCTGAAAAGTCATGGGTCCTTTTCAACAAACTCTTACTCCAGAAAGTAAGAGTGAAGGAAGACAATTAGGTGGACCCTGGATTTCTCCAGGAAGTGTTTTAGGGAGCTGAAGTGGAAAATGATTGTTTGCTGATTTCTGTACAGGTAGAAATCTCTGAACATCTGTTAAAGCTACCTCTGCTCCAGTGTCTCTAAAAGGAGGTGTGGATCCATGATGTTCAGCTGTTACAGACTTACCAGCGATGCAGAATGCAACACACACAAACCCGACAACTTACGGACCAAGAAAATGACAAGGCATGAAGTCAACCTAGAGCGTCTTAGAAAATGCTCATGTTCCTTTATCTCAGCTTCTAATTCTCTCACCAAGTGAGTTACTGGAGTTCTGATTCCATTCGATACTACATACCCAGGTAGATTATTATTTCTGCCACTTTTGGCAGTACAGCAAAAAATTAAAATCTATTGTCAAAGATAATAGTATTACCTGAAATTTGCTTTTATGTAATTCCATTTCTTGTAAAGTAGGAATTTACATATTTTTATTAAAAAGTCACATTCATGAGTTATAACTGAAAAACACCCTATTTTATTTGATCTGCAAAGAAAACTGGTGTCAAATGAAATAAAAGACTATATGCAATGCAAGACTGCTTTAATACAGGACGCAGAAATTTACATGCTTGGCCTAGAATGGCCACCCAGAGAGTGAAATGTAGAAGAATACAAAAGATCTGTCTGTTTGCTAGAGATCTGAAGGGTCCAGCCGAAGGCCCGGATCCCACGACAGTGTCCTGTACCCAGGGGTCTGCCCCGGGAGGTGGAAGGTTTGGCACTAGGAGCTAAAACGTCTGCACCAGCAGGCTGAAAGGCATGCCCTAGAAGCTGAAGAATCTGCCATAAGCCAGGGCAGGACACCCAAGCAGAGGCAAAGACTTGAGCTCCTCCAAGGAAAACAGATTGAAACCCTTCCCCTCTGTGCTTCTTTATACCATTCCAACGACCACCTCCTTAAAGTGGTTCTCCACACCCAGAGCCACGCTGACCCCATTCAGCGGGGCGTTCCCGCCCACGCTGACAATTAACCAATTACCGGCCGCCATTCTTGTTTCTGAAGAGAAAGCCCATAGCTTCAGTCGGATTCTCTCAACAGTCAGCTGTCCAAGAAGGTACTGAATTATCAACTTGATGTTTTGACATTATCTCCTAAGGAAAACAGCAGCTTTCTAAACTGAAAACCGACTGTGCTACCCTACATTTAACTTCCCCTATAAAATACACACAAGAAATGAACTAAGAAAGGATTCCCTGAACAGAGAAACAGCCCAGTGTGCAGCGGAGCCCGGCAGTGCGTGGCTTGTCCGCTTGAAGGGTGTGCGTGCCAACAGATCCCGAGTAGAGAGGCCCCAGCTGTTGGTGGGCACACACAAGTGCGACACGCTGCTTGCCCTGTGTCATGCCCTGCATTAACTGACTGTTATAGAGAAAACGCACACAGCCCAAAGCAGTGCTGCCCTTACTTTCCACCTGGGATGCTGGGAGAGAGTGCAGGGCCTTTCCACGGAGCTGCATTCCCGGCCCTCTTTCATTTCATCTTTATTCGTTCAATTTTTATTTTGGGACAAGGTCTAGCTAAATCTGTCTTCCAGGCTGGGCTGGAACTTTCCTGCTTCAGCCTCCCAGAGTGCAAGGATTACCTGTGTGCACCATCACGTCTGGCTAAGCTTTTGTACAAAACCGCTGACACGACAGAGATGGCTCGCTAGTTACTCCTGCAAGGCACCCTGTGGAACCCTTCCTGCACATGGGTGTGTTTCATGGTCGAGCAGGAAAAGACTTGCCAGCTCAGTGAAACAAAGGCAACCAACCCCAAGTGTGCACAGCAGACACACTTTGCGTATTGTGTGCTGAAGGTCACCAGTGCTTTGACTCTGACACTTAAACAAAGCCAAGCACACTGTCATCTCCTACGGGATCATGATACATGAAAATAACGGCCGATGACTGATAGAGACTAAAACATACAGAGTCCGCTCAAGAAATGTGTACACACTTCAGGAAAAGGACGCTAGTATTATGTTTTTTCCACAGAAGTATTATCCTTGTATGTGGGGCCCTAGAGGGTGTCAGATATTGTAGAAAATCCTCTACACTGCCGGCCCTTAGAGAAGAGGTTGGAAATGAATGTGCGGCAATCTCAATGTCCAAGGCCACCCATACAGTAGGTCATCATACAAATAAATATCTGGAAGCACATGGTCACCTTTCTGAGTACCTCTTATAATGGTAGAGGCTAAAAGATACATCTCATGATGAATTTAGAATTAAAATAGTTACACAAGTTTTGCTCTTCCTGATGTGTGCATACACTTTTTAGTGGACTCTGTATATCGGAGATGTGGCATTACTGAACAGCAGCTTTCTTTGCTGTGGAGTAACAGGCTTTGCCAAGGAAATGTCACAAGTGCCCTAGAGCAGAAGGAAGCTCTCTGAAAAGTGAGCTTTATTTTTATGTTAGAATGTCATCAAAAAACAATCATTAAAGCTGCCATTGATTATGTAAATGCTACTAAACTATGACTTTATGTGAATGCAGTACCTATAGTCTATAGTGACTTTCTTCATAAGACACCAAACACGTAACATTTCTCCCAACCTAACAGAGTCTCCCAATCTAACAAACTCATGCAACTTCTGGTTCTTTTTATTGTCCGCATTATGTACTATAGAGCAGAGAGATAAAAGAAGGCTGAAGTGTGGGGAATTTTATCAGCAACAGTTTTGGAAAAAAAGAAAAAGTTCCAACACTCAGGAGGTTGAGGCAGGAGGATCGCTGCAAGTTCAAGGATAGCTTGGGCTACAAAGTGAATTCAAGGCCAGTCTGAAGTGCATAGTGAGAACCTGTCTCAAAAAGACAAAAATAAACAAGTAAAAAAATAAAAAGTATATCCATTAGTTATCAGTAGCCCTAACGTAGTACATTCTGTCATTTGTTTTTTGGCAAAGATTTTGAATTTTTAGTGTACTTTAAAGTTTAAGGAACAGTAACCACAAAAGTAGAAATGAGCTTTATGAACTAAGTACACATTTTACACACAGAATGTTATGTTTGTTTATGTTACTACAACTAGAGAGTATGTCGGTAAGTGGAGATTAGATTGCCTCCACCCTCTGGCAGTACTTATGTATATTAGATGTCAAAACTGAGATGACAGATGATTTCTGAATTCGATGAGCAAAATAAGATACAATGTCTCAAAAATCACAGAGATCAGCAGGCACTGCTTCAGATTCACACAGGTATTGCAAGTTCTATTTATTTCTTTCAAAAATACTATTTTCAAGAAAATGTTAACCTTTTCAAATGGTTTATAGATTTTAGTAATAAGAGTGTCTATTGAATATCTGGACAAATAAAATGGAAGTAATGTTCTTAAAACAGTGCTCACAGGACATAAAAATACAGGGAAATGTGTAAGATAAACATTTAATTGTTTTCCAGTAATGCTGTAATGTCTTCCTGCTAGGGGCTGCAGGTTAGTTGGCTGTGAGTGAATTCGGATGTATATGCTTCCAGTCCTCTAATGGCAAATAATTACAGACTTATGGAGACAAAATGAAAACATTGAATACATGCATACAAATTATATTTTCTTTACCACAGGAAATCACATTTTTGACTAGGATGTCATTTTTATATCAGTCTTTGATCTTTCAACTATCAGTTAAATTGGATCTTCATGCATAAATCAGAGGAGCGGAGAGCTCTCCTCAAGAAGGGGTACACACTGCCAGTGTGCTGGCCTCCCGTTTGCCACAGGGCTGCATAGATGGGGGATCTGGAAGATTCTGTAGGGGCAGACTGAGTGTGAGCTGTCTGCGAGACAAGCAAAGAACACCAAAGAGCATCACTGAACATCTTTTCCTCTAATTCTGCTGACAGGCAAGTTACATGATTAAATGAAGAAGGTAGGGAATGTAAGACATTTACAACACAACAGACAAATGACAAAGCATTGCTAGTTAGACAGCATAATAAATACCATCTAATTTTCTCTTTAGAATCCATTTATCCTTCAAAGCCCTAGATCATCGTCAAGGGACCATATTTTCCAACTGAGGAATTACAGAAGAGGGAAATTAGATTTTATTAAATATTCCAATTGTCATGAGCAAGCCTCTCGCAAATAGCTCTTAGAGTAGACTTAATAAGAAAGTAAGGTTATTATTTGTATCCTCACATCCTACAGGGTGAAATTGTTTAACTACTCTTGCATTTTTATAATATTTAATGAACGTTCTGAAAGTCAGCCGCTGCCAAGACTACCACGTTATCACTTTCTAGCCCTCTAGTAATTCATATCTGTTAGAATTTTAGTATACAAACAGATTTAAAAGTTCTCCCCAGAGTTTCATTTTATGATAGTCACCTAAAAAGTACCTTGTGAATTAACTCAACATTAACATGATTATGAATCTCCCAAAGAGACCACAAAGTGCAACCTTCCCAACACGTGTCCAATGGTGTGGCTTTTATAGCTTCTTAGGATGAAGACGAACGCTTACATAAATAATTGCATCAAGAACATCTTCAGGAAAAATCTATTGCCTTCAGGTAGAATTTAGAAAATATTTGGTTAGGGACATTCAACCATAATAATTTTCACAATGGAAACCTTTTTGTTTAAGTGGGTGCTCAGGCAGCAAGCCCTGCGTGCTCCTGGAGTGAAGGCTCACCCTGAGCGCAGGGCCAGGTGCTGAGCTTCCCAGAGTTCCAAGGAGGCACAGAAAGTAATGGAAGTGATCACTAGAGCAAGTTCAAAGGAGCACTGGATATGTCTCTGACTGTGAGGCTCACTGACACTCCTGAGTGCCTGTGCCTTTTTTGTAAGAGATTAAAAGCAAAATTATAAGTACAATTTGGGGATTTAGCAAAAATAATTTTCCAAGAGCTACTTTTTATATTTTGATATAAAATCAGATATAAAACACAAAAGGGTATAAAATGCTGTGTAGGAGTTCAAATCTGACTTGACAATAAATTGTCACATATTGCCTTTGAAGTGAGGGAAGGAGACGTTTGACATATTTAAATTTTAATAATGGAGCTGGGGATATAGCTCAGGAGCTGGGGATATAGCTCAGTGGAATAAGCGCCTGCCTAGCAAGCGCAGGGTCCCGAGTTCAATCCCCAGTACTGCCAAAAAAAAAAAAAAAAAAGAAAATTTTAATATTTACATTTCATATTAAAGCATAAACTAGACAGCATAGAAAATGAATTCGTGTTAATAAAGGCAAATTAATCTTTTACTCAATCTTTCTAAATAGGTGCTTGCTAATGTTCATATCTAAAAATAGTGGATAAATTTTAAATTTCAGATTTATTTCTAGCACCATAGAGATAGCAAAAGAAATATAAATTTAACATTTGGAAGGACTTTATAATTATATCCTAGGTTAAAAATATTCCCCTCTAAGATAATCCTATAAAATTGATAAAGATGTTATTGTCCCGTGAAATATTTCCAATGTTTGAGACAGAGAAAACTTCAGTACCTTAATATCTAGCTTAGAGAAAACAAGATTTAAAAAACCCTCTTGACTAAACATTCTGGAAAAAGATTTTAAAGTCTTTTCCATGCTTAAATGATTTAAAGGAAAAAAAATGGATTGTGTGGAAGAAAGAATTGAAAATGAAGGTTTAACCCACTACATGCTCAAAATATCAACACTTGGGGCTGAAGCAGAGGAGAAGGTTAGACCAGGGAAGCCGGTACCATATGAGCACTCCCGAAAGCAGCATCATCCTAGGATCGTCTCTATCTCCATCTAGAGATAGAGAAAGTCTCCGGTAGACAGACCCAGAAGACACGCCCATCTCTTCCTTGGCTCTGTCCTCAGGTTTCTGAACCATGGAGGTCTGTGCCTGCGCCCGCACCACCTGTCGAGAGCCCTCCAATCAAATTTAGCTTTCTGCAGCCCCTGGGGAGAGTACCAAGAAGCACCTGCCAGAAAAAAACAAAAACTTTCTCTGAAGAAATGTACTTTAAATCCAACTTTACAGGAAAAAAATGAAGAGAAAAAAAGGAAAAAAATGGAAACAAGCCTTTATACAAGGGGAGGGGAAGCGGGGCTGAGGAGAAGGCAATGGGGGGAAAAGGAATCAAGTCACGTCACACACAGGGACAAGCTCCCCGTAATGAGTGTGACCCTTATGCACACCTAACATGTACCAATAAACTTAATGATTAAAAAAATGAATTCTCATATAAAATCCAAGAAAGAAGTATAACCAAATGTTTTTAGGCAATAAACAGGGCCGGGGATATAGCTCAGTGGCCCAGAGCCTGTCTGGTAAGAGCAAGATCCTGAATTCAATTCCTAGTACAAAAACCCACAATAAACAGTGGTAGAAACAAGTAAAAATTTAAAAATTAAAAAAATAGAAAATAAGTGCATATCAATCATATCGTGAATGACAAATGACTGAATTAAAATTTCAAAATTAGACAGACAAATCAGAAATTACTGATAGTGAATATAAAGTATTTTATATATTTAAAAAGACAGAGGAATTTTTTAATATGAACATTGAGCAAGAACCTACCAAAATTAAGCAGGCCACCTGCAAGAGATGGAAAGACCCTCCATCCATAAAAACAAGTCAGTGAGAGTACAAACTGCAGAGTAAGCTCAACCGAAGAAGGCAGTGCAACCCAGTTCTACTGGAAGGGTGCTGCAAAAACGTAGAAAGAAACGAGGCTAGAGAAAGAAATGGGAAGTACGGAATAGCGGTTAAAATATGAACATGTTAACAATTGGACATAAACATTCAATTAAAATTCCAGGAAACACCATAGAAGAGGAGGTGGAACATTGTTGTTGAAAGACTTAGTGGCTGAGACCTGCACTTGGCAAAGGACAACAGTGACGAAGGAACCCAAGGATCCAAGCGGGATGGGTAAGAAGAACTCTGTACTGCAGCCTATGGCACGCGCCCATATACCATGTCAGCGGAAAAGCTGTGTGAAGAAGACAAACTCATAACATGAAACATGGGCAAAAAATAAACATGTACTTTACAGCAAAGAGTAAGAAGCCAATAAATACCTTCTAACATTTGCAGCGTAAGCTGTTATCAAAGCCAGGTATGTTTTATATATGCCTTTTCACTTACTAAATTGATAATGACAATATAATATTCAAAGCCCATGAGAATGTCAGGACTGAAAACTCACAAAATCTACTGGAAAGTTAACCCTGTGTGACGATTCTGTAAGACATTTAGCAAGATGGAGGAAAGGCTTACACACATGCATGGTCTTTAACCCAGGGTTTCTCATCATGGGCACTGCTGGCCTTTCTTGTGAGGTGTTGCCTGTGAGCTGCAGGAAGCTTAGCCTCTACCCATGAGCCTCCTGTATATCCATGAAGCCCTTGTGAGAACTCGAAATGCATTGCCAAAATGGCAGCATCGGTCTCTGAGAGAACCACTGCTTTAACTCATTACTCTTATGTCTCAGAGTGTATTTCTAAGCAGATCTGTACTGGGTACAGATGGAGGTGAGGGGGTGCTTGCTCAACACTACTCCTAAATCTGACAGAAAATCACAGGAAATTGGTTAAATAATAATATGTACATGTCTTTCATCTGGAAAAATCAGTGCCATGCATCTCCCTCCACCTATAGCTAACCCTTCCCACACACAACCCAACTTATTCAAATTATTATCCACACTTGATATTTCCTTTATATCTTTTCACTCTCTGCTCAACCCGAGCCAGTGTCGGTCTCCATAACGTCATTAAATCAGCACCTGTCAAGTCACCGTGACCTTCACTGTGCTAAATCTACAGGGCTTGTTCAGCGCTCATCTTATTTGACTCTGCGGCATCATTTGCATGGCTCATCGCTTCCTTCTTCTTACTGCATCATCTTTCCTTGACCCTCCTGTTATAAGAATATTCTCTTGATTTCCCTCACGTTTTATCTACCTCCATTACAGGCTCAGCCTACTTTAGGGACCGTTAAATACTGGCACTCAGCAAGACCTCCCCCATCCTCTTCTCTCCTTATTCTCTAGTCTCACTCTCCTTGCTGTCATAGCGTCCACTGTTCTCTATAACCCAAGTGCACTCAGTTTTACAACACTAGTCAAGACAGGAGCTCCAAGCAACAACTTCTGTCTTCAGCTTTCAACCTGGCACCTCTGACTGGGTACGTCAGTGTCATCCAAATGCTAACAAGGCAGAATGCAAATTTTCTTTCTTCTTCCCAGCCTAAATGAGTAGCACCACAATAAACTCGGTGCTTCCTGCAGAAAATTAGGAGTAATCACCAACTTTCTCTCCTACTTTTCCATCATAACCAATCCACTCTCAGTCCTTCATATTGCAGATGTTTTGTATCCTTAATATTTCTGCATTAATTTATATCTCTCTTAATCCACTGCTATTGTTCTTGAACAAATTTCACTGCATCTCACCTGGACCACTGCTCATGAACCAGTCTCCTTCTCATGCCTTTTGACCTCTCTAAATCCATTATCCATATTTCACCTGAAGGATAATTTCAAAGCACACATCTCATCATTTCAACCCTTGGTGGAATTCTCTCAAATCTCATAGAATAAAGACCACATTTTTAAGGTGGCCTAGAATTTATCTACATGTTTGACTCCCAGCCGAACTCTCAGCCTTGTTATTCCATAGCTTTGCTCTTACATGCTCAACTGCAGCCCTAGCAAGCCCATTTTAGTTTCTTGAAATTTGAAAGTCCATGTTCCTTGAGAAATGGAGCCTCACATTCTTTGCCAGCACTTGTGTTTGGCACTTTGATTCCTCTGTCCAGAGGCTCACCCACTCGATCAGTAAACACACAAACACACACACACACACCCAGACTCACACATGCACCCCCCGACACACACAAAGATACACACAACACAACACAGAGTCTAGTTTCAGTCCTTCAGACTCCCAGGAAAAACCAAAGTTCTTTGCTGTTCAGTCTTATGTATCTACGGCCCTTTCTTGGATCCTAACTTCTATTATTCCCAGGACACTGTACGGTCAGGGGCGGAGGTGAGTACCATATTTGCTTTGCTCACGATTATATCCACCGTGTCATGCCTCATGCTGGACCCACAGCAGGAGCTGTATGTGTTGAACTCCTAAAGACACCTGGAATTACATACTATTTTCAAAGAATTTTAGCTGTCCCTATGAAAATGGAAATTAAATCCAATTCTCTACACCCATCAGCTTTATTTCTACATAAAGCCCTTGTAATCATGTATTCACAAACTAATAACAGAAATGAGCCCATACCATATGAAAATATACAGGCAAACTTATTTGGATGAAGAAAAGAAATTGAGGACCAAGACAAAATCATTATCAGGCATGATGAATAATTACATGTGGCTCAAAGGAATAGAATTTTGTGAAAATTTTCTAAGCCCCATTGAAGAAAAGTACAAAAACAGCTAACAAAAGGAAAATGAGATAAAGAACTAAGTAAGAAGGTTTAAAGAGAAAGTAGTTAAAACAGAAGATGGATAAAACAAATCTGACACAAAATATGAATATTGAGGTGATTAAACAGTAATAAAGAATATTTAAAACTATAAGAAAAGTTTTCAGAAGTAATAGAAGCACCTAACTCTACATACATAAAAGTTCTACTGTGTAGCTGGAAAAATTAAACTAGAATGATAAATTCTAAGCCATATATTACTAAAATCTATTAATATTTAAAGACAAAGAAAAATACCCCAAGCCTCTAGGCAAATTATTAAGCCCAAAAGTTTCAAGTGAATAAAACAGGCTATCCAAGAGTATACCGAGCACACCCTCACTGTCTGTGTATGTGTCTGTGCGGTAGGGAATATGCACAGAAGTGAGACAGCAAGAGGACTGTAAGAATAAATAATAAAAACTTTATAATGAATTATAAGTGGTATCATTTCTATAACTTCATCAGCTGTTTAAATTGGATAAAGTTATAAGAAACTGTTATTTACAACCCAGTGACATAAAATGCAGGGTTAATAGCAAATGCAGTAAAATTATCTGTGAGCCACTTCCGGGATCAGAATAAAGCATGGGAACCACACCAGAAACACTAAAGTTAGGAAGACGATCAGCACCAAGAGATACGTGGGAAATTGAAGTCCAGTAAAGACACAGAGTATCTCAAAGGTTGGCGGGCAAAGACTGAGCAAGCCTGCAGGCTATGTGCGTTGGCCTCCGAGTCAGGTACCTATAGATAAACAGCATGATCAGACCACAGTAAAGATATTAGGCTCAGGTAACACGCCTTATTTAAGGGTAGTTGTTGCAGTCATATGAGATACGTTATCCTTGGGCTTCAGGGGTAGAGGGAAGGAGAGCGAGAGGGAAAGGAACTTTGGAGGAATTGAAGTTGGGAATTGGTTAAAGCAGTTCCAGAAACTTTCAGGATTGAAAGGCACAGGGTAAACCTGCAACCTGCAAGGAGTTGATGTTACAGTCTTGCAGGAGACTCTGCGCTCTAGGAACCTTAAGAGTTTCTCTTAAGGCTTTCAACAGAGTGGATGAGGCCTGGCTCTGGTATGGATGGTAACCTGCTTCCAGTCAGCTGACTGTGCATGATTACCTTATCTGCAGGCTGTCTGCACAGCAACACCTAGATTTGTACTTAACTATGTAATGTTTCTACAGCCTTGTCAAACCAATACATAAAACTAACCTTCATGCCTTCAGATACAGATGTTTCTCCTTCAGGAATTCACTGAAACTGATACACTTGTGTAAGAACATTCATCTCAGAAGAAGAACCCTAAAGTTGCTGCCAAACGACTCCTTCATGCCAACCCTCCAGTCATAGCTGGAACAATACGTGACCAAATACCACTGATATGGAGTCTGGCATTCCCATGATGCTTCTGGCACTTCCATGACACTAAAGTCAAAATCAGTCTTTTTTTTTTTAAGGCAAAGTCTACTTCTAGTCAGTCAGAGCCCTGTGAATCTGGTAAATCTGCAGTTTTGCAAAATCAAGCCGAGACCAGGCATTATAGGAAGAAACTCAAGCAATGAGAGCACAGCTAAGGATGAGAGGAGGGATGGGGGTCAGGATTCCCACAGGTGTCTGAACCTAGATTCCAGCGCCAGCACAGCAAAGCAAACCGAACCCTTTAACTGAGTAACATGAAGGTTAAGAGTTTAACTGCGAAGGTAACATTTGGTAATCATTGTCAGACAAAGAATCTAAATCTTGTGATTCTAGAATAGCAATAATGCAGAAGAGACTGGGGCACAGGTTGAATGTTGGGGAACTTTTCATAAAGTTTGCAAAGCACACTGGACTAAAAACTATCAGTTGGAAAATTTTACAGGCAAGCCATAAAGCCTCTGACTATCAAACAAAGAGTGTGATCTCAGTTTTAGATTTTATTACAGTTACAAGCATAACATTTTCAAACAGTGCTTTACAAAAATTTATTCCATGATGTTTCTTCATCACTCAAATGAAACACGAATCAAATGCAGATTTGACCCTCATGTTAATGATCATAGATTGACATGGTCCGATCCGATCTTTTGAAAATCTTGGGTCCATACCCACACATATTGTTTTTGTTCCTGAATGAAATCAGAACCTCTGCTGAAACCATTTTTAAAACTGTAATAAAAGATTGCTGAACAATGTAACAAATGGACCAGAAACAGTGATTAAAAAGCAAAGACAGGGTGAATTTATGTATCTACCTCACACACACTGGAACTGCTTTACAGGTTAAATACCGTTTCCACTGCGCACTACAAAACTGGGCTCTGCCCCGTTTTCTTTTTTTTCTTTTTTTGGCGGTACTGGGGATCGAACTCAGGACCCTGCGCTTGCTAGGCTGGCGCTTATTCCACTGAGCTATATCCCCAGCCCCTTCTGCCCCATTTTCTGAAATGCATATAGTAGACAAAAATGTATACACATTTGCATACACAGGCATGTGCAGGGTACATCTCTAGCCTTGTCTGAAAACTTACATAAATTTATACTTTCCTCGGAGCTTATTGATCTTAGGAAGACTAAAGAAGGATAATTAGGAGGAGGAAACTGGAGAATTTCAGTCCCTGATTTCTTGAGAGAGAGAGAGAGAGAGAGAGAGAAAGAAAAATTAACTGAATATTTGATTACTGAAGGCCATCCTCATAAGCAAAACATTTTTGCTCAATTATGCCTAATTATTTAATTGTTTACATTTACTAATGAAATGAGACAAGAAAAAATAGACAACTGTAAGGGGCTGTTTTTCAGCAAGTGCGTATTCATCAATCACCATGTAGAGAAAGATTCTCAAAATTACATGAAGCTGGTCTGTTTAAATAGAAAGACATATTTTATCCCAATCAATGCATAACAGTGGAATTATCCAGAGCTGGGCTTGTTTCTCTGCTGTACAGCTCAGCTGTAACGATCCCCACACACTGCACTTGCACATCAATTATGATAATCATAATCACGGTCGTTAAGCTGAATGTTCATTACTATCAGGATGCTGGTGACAGCAGATTCAATCACCGGGTGCAGTGGGCAGCAGTCACAGTCCCACCCAAGTTTCCACAGACAGCGATGTGCCACATTAAATCTACGATGTGTTCCACATCCCCCTCCATTCCAAAAGCCGCAGACAGTAAAGGTCAACTTTATGTTCTGTGCAATATGCTTAGGTTCTCTAAATTAATTCTTTGGACTTCTGGATATTTTTATGCTTTGTAGCTTATAAAATCCCGTTTGGAACCAAAACACATGTGAAAATAATGGAAGAGGGCTGCTGGACTGTTGTAATTCATCTGTAATAAGGCGGATGAGGAGAGACTCTATCAAAGGAAAGGCTCCATGCTAAAAGAGTCTCCTCCTGAATTTTGTAAACAAGAAGCAGCATAAAATGGTTCCACTAAAATCAGGTGTCTAGAATGCATATGGAAATTCATTCCAATTCAGATTAAGACCTGAGACTATCATTTCGGCTTCAGTAAATATGAACATATGTGAATGTTTTCACAACACAAAGAATGTTTTTAGTACACTGAATTTTTTCTTGTCCAACTCTTTTAGACTGCTCAAAAAGATTAAATTAATTGTGACTGACTGGTTGGCTTTTCTTATTGAATTTCACATCTATTTTCCATACTGAGATCAGTATAATAAAGAATGTATAAATATAGAGTTTTAACCTGAATTTAAAAGTTTGACCATTTAAAACAAAGACTTAGAATCAAACAATTTAATTGGGGAAGTTTGCAAGTAGATCAAAGAAATATCACTCAAAACAGGTGCATGATTTTATTATTAACCGCTGCTTCATAAAAGAAAAATTATATATTGTTGTTGTCATCGATTTGCAAAATTTCAGCAGAACCATGATCCATTCTCACTGTTCTGATTTTTGTGATTTCTTTACATAGTGCTGCAGATCAATCACGTTCAAAATAAAAGAAAAATTAAATATTTGATATTTATTTACTATAAATGTGAATAGCGAAAGAATATTGAATTCTTATTTTATTTTCTCCCAACGGGTATCTTTTAACATAACTGGTTAACAAATATTCTGAAAACTGTAATGTCCCTGTTTAAAGATGACAAAAGAGAAAGTAATTTCTTCATGGGGATAGCTTTAAAACATAATATAAAGTTTAGAGAATGGGAGAGAAATATACCACATTGAGCCATTTCTCATCTGAAATCAATCTAGTGTGCTAAGCTAAATCTATACACAGTTCAGTGTGGAGAAACCTGCATCGCCCTGGAAGGACACCGTGAGTCCACAGCAGCCCTTTCTCCCTTCAGCATACTGAGCTTCACAGCTTGTGTCTCCCTGAGACTATCACAACATTCTTTAGGGTGTGAAAACATTCACATATGCTCATAGGGAGACTGTACTTAACTCCCTGAGACTATCTTTAATCTTTAATAATAAGTAAATTATGGCCTTGACTTTCCAAGCTCAAAAAATAAAATTCATAAAAGAAAAAATAACCTGCTAGGTGTCCATCTCACTCATGTCACCTAGTATCACATTAAAATATATTTTTAATAATTCTAAAATTGTACATACAACCAATGAAATGACTTCTATACCATGTAGATTAGACTTAGCCACACAGAGAGACAATTTGTTTATTTAATCTGTTTTTTTTCAAGAGTTAAGAACATGGGAAAAACGAAGAGAAAGAAAAGCAAAAAGAAGAAATGAAAGTTTGGAAGAAGGGAATTACGTAAACTCGTTTTTAGTATTTCCTAGTTTGGGTAGGGTTGAGGAGGCCATAAGTTGCTAAAATTTTTAAAACTTGTTTTCTTTTTTTAATTTTCAGAGCATTTCAATTTTCAATTGCTAGCCATTTAGAATTGTTTATGATTACTTTTCTACTTTTATTTTATTTTATTTTTTTGCAGTACTGGGGCTTGAACTCAGGACCTTGTGCTTGTCAGGCAGGCGCTTATTCCACTGAGCTATATCCCCAGTCCTTATGATTACTTTTCTAAAGTGTGCTCTCTAAAAGTATGCAGTAATAAATAATGATTCCTCCAAACCAACAAAATAAGCTACTTTTTCTTTTTAGAGTGTAGCCAAAAGTTTCTATATTTCCATGAAGTTGTTTACATCAGTTAGGTACACACATATTCTTAGAATATATCAGAATGTATAAAGTGGTATCTATGGCAAAAAAATGAAGTCTTGTATTATTTTAGGAAGGTAGCATTTTGCAAAAGGATATTTCTTGTTTTGAAGAAAGTTAATAACGTTCTAATTCATTTATATTTTAGAGAAAGAAATAGTTCTTTGAATTAAATATAATGGTGAGAAGGCATCAAAGCAAAAATATTTATGATCAGCATAAAATGTGATATACATTATAATATGCAAACCAACATGTGAAAGTAAACAAATAATTAAACATCATGTTTAGTTTATATGCTGAATAGTTACAGATTAGCTAAAAATCAATATATACTAGTTTATGGATTTTTAAAACATAAAAGTACCAGCAATACTTGGGCTTGTTAATCAGTTCCAAGGGTGCATGAAATCAAAATACTCGCTGTAGATATTCCTCCTGGCATGAAATTGCTTGTGGTTTAGAAGACATTTAAAAAAGTGACTTGGGAGCTATAAAAGAAAGATTCCATTCTGAAATGTCCCTCTTCACCCTGGGCACTTTGCAATCCAATATTTACATTGTCCTTATAAAAAAAGGATGGTCTCGTTTTCTCTTCAGGTCCCATAAGCGTCTTCCTCCTGAGCGATGAGGATGTGCTGGGACTTGGGCCTTCCTCTTTCTTGGCCAGTCAGAGGCTGAATGTTCTAAACCACTGACTTTCATATTAACAGTTTCCCTTTATGGTGTATGTGTATAAACTCTTATCTAAGATTATCTAAGATAATTTTCCTTTATTTTTATTTTTGCATGAGGACCTTCTTTGTATTTGGCTTCAATAAGGATCTTAAAATTCTTTCTGGAAAGTAATGTGCAAGTCAGTGACTCTTCTCTGATGAAAGATGAGCAGAGCCACCATGTAAGGTGGAACTGAATCTCAAAAGCCCTCGTCCCATCCAGAAGTCACTTACCCCTTCCCTATCTCTGTACAGTTTTGCTGTACGTAAGTTATGGATTCTAATTGAAAGAATTCTCCCTTTTCCACCTCCAACTATCTGGCATCTTGGTGTTTTACCTTCAGACTTTTTAACTTAAGAGGTTTAAAATATTCTGAAATCAGACAAGAAATATTAATTTACTCTCTTCCTTGTTTTCTGAACAATGTTCTTATTTCTAAAGCCCTTGCTGAATTCTCAGTGTCGGTAAGGAGCATTCACAGTCACTGCTTTGCTTATTGCTTCATCATAGACCTATGGAAAGTTTCAACCTAAGCCAAAGAAAAGCCAATTTCTAAGTTGTAGATATAAAATACTACAAAATGCATGATAGGATTTGGGAGACAGTAACAGTGAAATGATGATCACAATAGAAGTTTTCAGAAAAAAATCTGTCTTAGGATGTCCTTGGACAATGATATGGTTTCCTTTTGTGTTTAAACTCCAAATTTTCCCCATTGATGCAGACAGCACAAAGGTAAAGTTACACATGCATCTATGCGTACATACATAGGTAACACGTGCTCATCATGCTGCATACATGTATGAATGGCACATCACTGGGATGGAATTGGGATCCCCAGAATTCTCAGTGAAGTGTAGCTCCCAATGTGACTTACGGTAGACAGGGCCTTTAAGGAAATAATTGCGTTTAAGTGACATCACATGAAGACCTATGAGCAAAGTTGAGGTCAGACTACAAAAGCATATGCTAAGGGAGCGTGTGACCTGGTCAAACCTTGCCTTGTTCCTTATCTCACTCTCCATGCCTACTGACATTTTTGACTAATAAATGGTAGAGAGATCATGAATACAACACAGAGACTTAATCAGCCACCTCTGCAGAAGCGAGGAGTGAGGTGGGATTACAGCAGCAAAGACGCGGGCCGTGTGAACTGAAGGCCTGAAACTGTAGGCAGAATCAAGGTGAGCTAGGCTGTGGATATAGCTCAGTGGAATAAGCGCCTGCCTGGCAAGCTCAAGGTCCTGAGTTCGATCTCCAGTACCGACTGCCAAAAGAAGGAATAAAGGTGAGCTTTAGGACTTCTTCGATTATGTACACTTGGATGATTGTCCTTCAGGAAAGGCAAGAATAGACTCCACTGCCAATTTGGAGGCCCTCAGGGCTGCCACCCGCACTGCGGGTATGGAGAGGGTAGGATGCCCTGTCACAGACCTGCAGGTCAGCGCCACCCCTTACTGAAAGGCAGGGGTGACGCCCTTGCAGACTCTCTACCCGACCTCTAGCTCCAGGTCCCTGGCAACCGCCACTCTACTCTAGTCTTCTGCCTTTGACCTTCTTAGGTCGCACATAAGCATGAGCCCTGGGTGGCTTTATTTCTAGTAACACAGAGCCACGTGCAGACGAAGGCGCGGAAGCTCGCGCTGGCCCCCGGGCCTGAGCGCTATCTCCGTTCTCTGCACTTTCAAGCACCGGCACCCTGATCACGTGCCATAGGCAGACCCACGCCCCGGGCACGGAGCACATGAACAACAGCAATGGAAAGCAACATACATCTCTCAGGAGCATCGGTTGGTAACATCTTTAATAAAATAGCTGGAAGTACTCATAGCCAGGAAGGCCTTAATTGCAGTGAGAATATTCATATTTTCTGCAATCAGTGTACGTTTCTAACCTTTGAAAGGAGCCCCACTCTCAGTGTTTTGTTAGCTCACCTTGTCACAGACCCATTTCCGAGGGTCTTCACTCCGGAAGCCTTGTTTTCCGCAGGAAGTGGCATCGTACTTGCTTGAGGACAGCATTGACGGCATGTACTTTTCTTTTTTATGTTGGGAAGAAAATGGCAGAAACCTGAAAGAATATTTAGGTGATTTTCTTAATGCATTGTCTAAAGCCACTTAATTTTTAAAACTAAGGATTCAGAGAAGGGAGTAGTACCACACAAACAATGCCTGGCGTGGGGCCAGAACACTGGGCTTCGCTTCACGCCCTGTCACTGACTGTGCCTGGCTTGATGAGTCTTGGCTTCCTGTTCGGTAAATACAGACCCTGCCACTGTCCTCATGGAGCTCACATGAGTTTCAAATATATTATAAATGCAGACAGTACGGGATGATTAATTTATGAGTCGAAGATGTCCATTTACTCCAAATCCACCATGTAAGCAAAATCTTCTCAACTTAAAAAAAATCACGCCTCCAAAAGAAACAAACAGGAAAGCACCCAGTAGGGGCAGTTCTCATTATAATGTGTTTCTTCAAATCTTAAATCACCCTAAAAATGCACAGATTATGCAAAATGGAGTTTTGAGTCAGCCCAAAGCCTGTTCAGGCCTCAGCTTTGCCTTTGCTGTTGTTAGCTGTGTTCTGTCACCAAATCGCTGGGCCTCTGTGAATCTCTCACACAGGGCTGTCATGAGGAACATTCGCAATGTCACATATGTAAAACATATGCAACAGTTTCTATGAATAACACTTATATTATTTTATATATAATGCTATGTCTACAGCATCTGTCGTTTATATATGTGCTATTATATATAAAACATTTAACATGGAGGCTGAGAAGGAAAAGTGTCCAGTGAAAAATAGCGGTGCTGCAGACAGAGGCAGAAGTGGAAGCAGCTTGCTGCAGTCCTCACTGTTCGGAGCATTATGATGACCACCTTCAGTGTGATCAATGTAAAAGACCAAGCTTTCAACACCCACACAAACTCACAGAGCATCTGAGACCGTGGATGTGCTTTCCCTGTAACATGGGAAGTCGCACAAATCCCTCACCTGACCCCGCTAAAATAACAGCAGATTATTTAAAAAGTTGTAAGCCCGTAAGAAGAAGGACAACCAAAGGTGAAGCCGCAGATGAAAATGACAACCAAGTCCAGCAGGTGGGGAGGGGGAAGAAGACCGCGAATCCACAGTCGGCAGAGAAGAGTTAAGAAGGCTCAAAGTTGGGTACCGGAAGAAGGGATGCCGAAGCGGAAGGAAGCACCTTGTCCTGCAGACCAGGAAAGCCGCAGGAAGTGAAGCTACAGGCCCTGCAGGATGTGAGGGTGGGGAACAACACTGGAAGCAGGTGTAAGGTCTACAGAAAGAGCAGCCTGAGTCCCTGTTCCTGTCCAGACAGGGGTAAGAAGGGCCTGTTCTCAAATCAGTTTACATCCAGGAGCTCTGCTCCCAGCAAAGCAGACACAGGGAAGTGCAAAGTGCGGCAAGCTGGAACGCTGTGGCTTTAGCCAGCACTCTCCCCTCCTAGCTCACTACCCCGATGCATGTCTTGGTGAACCAGCAGCTGGACCTACATTCCGCAGGACACACAGAGTTCCCGGAAACTGTCCAAGGCTCGACCCTTGGAGATGTCTCAGATACAAGGCTGTGCCATAGGACGATAAAGCCCCTCACTGGTCAAAAAGCCACTCACATGCAGTTTTTGACCCGATTATTTAGAGTCTCCTTTTAAATAAGGGTTTGCAGAATCCATATAAAAGGAAAGCACAAATCTAAGCATGAAAAAAAAACATGGAACAGACTTTCACATTTCCTTTGTAATATAGAAAACCAAAGTGAACTTAGAAATTTCTAGTATATAGCGTTAAAGAAGATATGGTATTAATAAAGAGCTACATTTTATAAACAATGTATATATATATATATATATATATATATTCTGGGAAATAAATATATAAGTAGCAAAATTCTGGCGAGAAAAATATTTTGAAATTCTGACTTGAAAAAACCAAAGTTGAGGTTCAACAAATATGTGTTGAGCTCTCCACGAACACAGATGAAGATTTTCTCATATATCTCATTAAAGACAAAGACTTTTTTTTAAGAAATCTAAATCTAACTGAAATTTTTGTTTCATTGCCACTGTGTTCATAAAATTCCTTGAAAAATAATAAACTCAGGAAAAGTGATATTATTAATTTTCATACCTGTGCAATTTCTTTCTAACATTTATTAATAAACTCCTTAACATGTTTCTGAAGAAAGTATTTTCTAATAATACTTAAAAACAAACAGATTATCGAACTTGGAATTTTGGAAGCTACAGAAGTCCAGATTATGTGTACTCCAGGGAAAACCTCTCAGATGAGAAGGGTTATAGTCCTTCAGGGCTGATTTTCACTTGGGACACACATCATATGCAAAAATTGAGTGTGTCCCTGGTGCCCTGTGTACCCCAAGGAGGTGCTAGGAGCCAACTGCAGTGCTGACAGTTCCTACCCCTTTGGAGCTGTATTCTCATAGGCCAGTTTTCTTCTGGGTCTGAAAAAAATTCGCTTTTTTGGGGGATGGGGGCTGAGAAGAAAAGGCTAAAAGACAAAATGTTTCTTTGCCCACGAATTAATTCCACTATCATTTACCTGTAAGACTTCATTAAAGTAATATGGATGCATATTCTGACGCATACTATGTATTTGTACATGTATATATATACATTAAAAATACTTAGATGTTTTGTAAATAATCTTGAAGTAGTGTGTGTCTCTAAGTTAAGGAAGAAATTTTTTAAAATTCACAATAGGACTTGATCAATAAATTATAAGTAGCAAGATTGGGGTTATTCAGAGGTAGAGAGCTTATCTAATGTGAATGATACCTTGGGTTCCATCCTCAGTAATGCAAAATGAAAAAAGTATAAATAGCAATGAAAACCCTAAAAATCACAAGTATATTATTATTTCAGATAATTACCAATTAATTTTAAAAGTTATCTTTTACAAGTTTTAAATATATATTTAGTTGTATGTTATGCTTTTAGTGAATAGTTTTCAATTAGCTGAACAACATGTTGAAGAAGATATGAATTGGCTGATTTGTTTTTCTTTTTAATTTTTATTTTAAAGAAAATAGTACAAAAAAAGAACAATAGCAATATACAAACAACACAAAGCAAGGACATTAAAAAGGATATGGGGTTTCAAACCAAATGCTAGGGATTAACAGTGGTTGTTATATTACATATTGTTATCTTCAACAAAGTTGCTCAGATGACCAGATGTAAGAATAGAAGATTGATCAAATAATTAAAGGGAATAATAAAATAATAATTTAAAAGAACATTAGGGATAATACATAGTTTCACTAGACAGGATTGTAGGAATTCACCAATGGTTGTTATACTGCAAATTGTTGTTGTCACATAAGTTGCTCAGGTTACCAGATTTAAGCATGCAAAATTGGTCTAAATATAAAAAAATACTTTTAATCATTAACTGTTCCACTCAACAATCATCAGACGCCAGCAGTACAATTATGCCGCCAATCCATATACATATATATAAAATGCCTTAGTCCTTTTTCTCCTTTCTCTCATCCCAGTTGTTCCTCCCTTTGAGCAATTTCTTTCCCTTTCTTATTACTTATTATCCATTTTGGGTTTTATTTATTCTTTCATGTTCTTACATCAGGGAGACAATGTAATGTTTACACATGTGGGTCCAATTTGCTTTTAGTATTTCCAAGGATACAGATCTGGCCAAAATTCTTCAAAGCATTGTGCAGATACCCTGGCTACATACAAACAAATCATTACACGAACATCTGGGCAGTTATAGGAGACCTGGTAGTGATTTCATGAAGCAAAAGGCAATTTAGCTTCAGGGGTAATAGGCCTATTTTAAATATAGCATAAAGTCTTTATATTTTGACAATTAATGTACATAATGGAACTTTCCAAATAATGACATCAACAAATCACTCATCTTTTTTTCTTTTTAACTTTCATTTTCTTCCTCTTCATTCAGTCCTACTACTCACAATCCTAGGTTTTCCATCAACCTATTTACTCCACTGAAGGCCAACTCGAGTCCTCAGATTAGGAGCTGCTGTTGCTCATTGCTTCAAACCTGAGTTCTTCAGCCCAGCTGCCAAGCTTCTCAGAATGCACTGGATCCGCCCAGTCTTCTGCCCTCTCCACCTGCCGTTCCACCAAAGCTGTTTGCTTTCCTGTCTTTCCTCTCTCACCTCACCCCACGCCTCTGCGCTCCTACCTGCAAGATGCAGAGCTGCACACTACCCGCCTTACCAACTCTCTATTGTCTGAATATTTGCTCCATAAACGCACAATAAATGATGTGCTTTTACAAACTGAGCACTTTGAAAAGCACAGCAGTGCAATGGCAGAAGATCTGATACAATTGGATTTGACCTTAGAATGGGGCTTCAGTATGAGACAAAGTCAAAATCACGTAGAATTTCGTAGGTTATGTGACAAAAACATGCCCGAGAGGAAGGGTTATGTTTGCTTGGGCATGTGGGGTGGGGCGGGGATACGGGCGGGAGCTGGAGGGGTGGGGGGGAGAAATCATGTTCCCACGCTGACAGCAGAGCTGAGGACAGAAGGACAACAGAGCTCATCCAGTGAGGACGCGGTGAAAGCTGTTTTAGAAAAGAAAACAACACGCAAACTGGACTTGAGGTAGGACATAAACATGAATGCTGAAGGCACAAAAAGGGGCTCAGCAGAGCTACAAAACTGAGTTACTTTGAAGTAAGCAAAGTAGATCAGAAAAGCCCTAGAGTGCGGACGAGGTACCGATTATAAAGAACATGTGCAGTAACATATGACAGGTGTTTATACATTGCAAAGGATTTCTCTCTATTTTTACATGTACATGGATTCTGACTGCCAAACAGGGTCCTCATCCAAGCTACAGTAGATTCTGTCTTAGGTACATTATTTCAAGACTGGATGTTGTGGTGGTGATTTACCGATATCAAGATTCATGACTATGGAATAGGTCTCAGACACCAAACGTCATAGATCAACCCTCTCTCTGTTAAAGGGCTTCTAGTACAATATACACACTAAGCAAAAAGCAGGGTAAAGGGACATTTTATTACAAGTTAGGAACTGGGCTGCAGACTGCAATAAATTCTCCAATGAGCTATTAGGAAGCACACAAATATGTCTTTTTGTCGAGACTGGAGGCAGCAGAATTAGTGAGCTACAGTGAGTTTCTCCAAAATTTTACAGCACAGTTTATAGAAATGAAAGCTTTCTAATCCTAGCATTGCTCCTGGACTTGGCCACTGTGCCTTAACAGCTATCAAAAAATCAGAGCTGTGCTGAGAAAGCACAGTGGTCTTGCCAGGAAGATGGGCTCCCTCTCTCCCCACTGGCCAGTAAGAGGGAAAACAGGCTCCTCCAAGGATTCTCCTCACAGCGAGCAAATCCACAGACATCTTTTTATTTAAATTTTCCAACAGGGCAAGAGAAACTTCTAGAAAAAGGAAGCCTGCATCACTGAGACCATGGTCCTTCAAGAGACCTCTTACAACAACCCTCCTCCTCCTCGAGCAGGATAAAGGAAGATGATGAAGGGAAAGGGAGGTGGGGGAGGTGCAGAAGCTTTAGGCTTCCCCTAGAGAGCTCCTTAGGATACTGAAATTGACTCTCAGTTTGTTGTAATACTGGGTAAGTGCTGGCATTTGGATCTAGAAGGTCCAACAAAAGACTGTGTGCCAAACACTTACCCCTCAGTGTGATGCTGTTGGGAGTAGTAGGACCTTTAAAGGACAGTGTATAGTGGGAGGCTGTAGGCCTCAGGGTTAGGCCCTTAAAGGTGATGCTCCTAGCCACAAGGCAAGGGCTTTCTCCAGCATGCACTCCCATCATAATACGCTGCCTTGGTCCCAACTGCCATGGGCTAACTGGCCATGGACTGAAATCGCTCCAACTGTCAGCCACAACAAACATTTCATGTTTTTAAGTTGAGTATTGCAGGTATTCTGTTACAGTGGTAGAAAGGTGACTAACACAAGGCTTGGTGACTTGATTCACAGTTACTTACATCTACCAGATATGTCCTACATCACTAACCTGTTTCATACTTTGTGATACACACTGTGTACATGATAAAAGGTAACTAGGTAGCTGCCCCATCTGAAGACTGTTAAAATGCAAACAGAGAAAAAGGAAAAATAACTACAACTACATAAGAGGGAGGCAGTGAAGTTTTATGGTGCAGACAAAACAAGAGTCTAAGATCAGTTCTGCAGGAGAGCATCTTATTTAGGCTTGAAGCAGAGAGTCAGAGTTCACTGGGCAAGACGGGAATTGAGAAGATGCAGGTACAGAAGCTTGGACAGAAAGGCTGGGATGTGCATGTGGGGTCTTGTGAGTGTGTAAGCAATTTACAGGGCAATGAAAGTAGGAAAAGGGCTCTTCAGTGTGCTCAGACTGGACCCTAGCAGGACGAGTTATGCTACAGCAGCTTTCACTCTTCACGTACGCTTCTCCTCGGGGTGTTACCCCAGTTATGCACACAGTTGTTAAGTCCTGTAGCCATCACCAGGGCTCTGTGCTGGCTCTGTCTTGAGCCGGCACAATGTGGACACAGCACTGGGAGGGCTGGAAAACCCTGCGGACCGAGCAAGTGGCCCATTAGCACGTCCTTCCCTCCAAGCCACGTGCTGCATCCAGGCTATGAGATCTTTCCTGCTGAGCCAAGTCTGGCATTTGCCACCCTTTATTGGAAGAGAGTTCTTATTTGTGAATTATAAAATCAATACAGGACTCTTTCATAAGTGACTATCAAGGCACTCACCATTTCATGTGGAAAAAGTTTGTACAAAATTATTTAATTTTCAAGTTTCAAACATCAGTGCTTTATAGATGAGAAAATGTAATGCAATGAGACTACCGTGTAGCAAAGAAAGTATTATGAATTTTACTGATTTAATATTTGAGTAATTAAACACACTCAAGTAATAGTTTGCTTCATAACTGCCTAAAGAGGGCCTGAGCGAGGCCATTGTTCCTTTGCCATGCACTAAATAAGGCAATAAATTACAAAAGAATCCATTGAAAATCAATCGCTTTTATCTTTTATATTACACGAAGGAGGAATTTTGCCAGTTCTTTTTCTGTTCTGACAGCAGAACTTTAGCGCATGCTCACAAGACCCTAAACTTCATTGATGAAGATGTCAGTCTACGAGCAACTATCCCACAGCACCTCTAACAGCACTGAGGACACCAGCACTCCTCAGTGGGGTACGGGTTAAGTGGTTGCAAGTCACATCACAAGCCCCCTGACACGTACATCTAAACCACACAAAAAGAAAGGACAACAGGAGGAGTTCTGTCATGGCCAAAATAGCAGTTACGGTGCTGCCTCGGCTCGCGAACTTGATTGTGTCTGTGATTCTGGTCACAAACCACATTGGACCAGAACTGAATCAAATCCACTGGTTAGCGTCAATGCTAACATTGTGTGGAAATTTAATGCAGTTCTCATCCAATTCAATTTGCAGCCAGACTCATGCAGAGAACCGAGTTCATGAACTGAGACAACACCGTAATTTGAAGCAAAGAATGAATAGGGAAAAGTCCACTGCAACACAGGAAGGAACACTTAATTATTCTCAAGAAGGCTGGAAAACAAAATAAGATGAAACTGAAAAATAATAAGAAAAGTCAGATTTATTTTTAAACTTATATCCAGGGCAGTGTGTTCCAAACTGTGGTTTGTGGGTGAGGGGTGTCCATGGCCGAGGAGACCATGAGCTCCACGAAGCTGGGAGCCTTTGGTGCTTCTTGTTCATGGTGTTTCAAAAGCCTATTGCACTGCCTGGCACACAGTAGGGGTGCAGTGTTTGTTAAAGAGATGAGCACCTAAACTTGCAAAGTTACATCTTATACCTTCCTCACTGATATTCATAATGCAGAAAGCCTGTTTCCTGTTTTCCTGATTTTTTAATAGAAGATGAAAATATGGATGTTAAAAAGATTTTATTAGGGAACTTCCGGGAAGATGGCGACCAGGTGAGCAGAAGAGGGAATCTCTCCCAGAGACCGATGCTTTGTGCGCGGCTGCCCGGTCCGTGGATGCAAAATTCCAACTGATTGGGCTGCTCTCTGCAGCCTGAGCATTAAAGGGCCGGCTGACAAGCCGCGCAGCGAGAACTGGGCGGATACTGAGAGCTGGGCGCCCGAGGGATCGGTGCTGCGTTTGGGCCACAGCTCGGTTCAAATCACGTACAGCCGAGAGAGCGAGTGCGGAGGGAAGAACGGCTTCAGCTCCTGACTGGCTCAGAGGCGGCTGTAACCAGGATTTGTTGGAGGCAGTGGAGCAGAGGAAACTCAGAGAACGCACTACTGGGACAGACTGCACCAATCTGGGCAGCGGTCCGGGATCCCGCTCAGAACACCACCCCCGAAGCCAGCGCTGCGCGAACTGGAATAACAGCAATCGGCGGGATTTCTGAGGCGGGAAAAAGCTCCATCCAGAGAGATACATCTGAACGGCATTCCTGTCTGCACGATCAAAGGGTGAGTTAAGTGGGTGCTCTAACCGGTTTTTCCTGAATCGGGAAGAAGCTCAGCCCAGTGAGTGACATCAAAGCAGCTTTAAGGACTGCAGGATCTCCCGGGTGGGAAGAGCTAGCTAGGCGCCCCAATGGGATTTGTGAGCGGGGAAGGAGCTCCACCCAGGGAGGAACACCGGAGTGGCCTGTCTGCAAGACTCTTGGGGCGGCGAGCTGTTTATTTGCCCTGGCCAGGTCTTGGGATAGGGAGTAGAAGCAGAAATCTCAGCAGACAGCTTAAGGGACATTCTCCCAAAGAGAAGGAATCATTGGAGCAGCCTCTGCAGCAGACCTTTGCCTGCTGAACTGCCTGTGGAATTTATAGCTCCACATTTGGAATCTGATACCCAAAAATGGGAAAACAGAGGAACAAAACACAGTCTCAAAACTCAACCCAACGCAGAACAAATTTTGAATGTGAAGATACAGGGGAACCAGGAAGCCTCATAACTTCAAGTTATGAAACGATTGCATCTGAAATGAAACAACTCCAACAGGCCATGAAAGAGTTTAAAGCAGAAATAACCCACATACTCGCAATGATTTCTCAGACAAAAAACGAGCTGAAAACAATGATGGAAGAAATGTTCCATTCACATAGACAAGAAATAGACAAAAGTCTAGAAGAAAATAGGAAACAAATGGAAATGTTACAAGAGCAATTTAGGAATGAATTACCAATAATGAAACAGGTCCAAAGAGAATGCCAGGATTTGAAAACTAACGCTGAAAGCAAGCAAAACCGTTTAAATGAAACCGAAGATAGAATTTCAGAACTTGAAGACAGCATGGCAGCTTATAAGCGTGAAAGGAAGAATCTCATGATATCATCAAAGATACAAGAAAAGTCAATCCAACAGCTGCAAGATGAGGCAAAACGTAACAATATTCGAATTATAGGAGTGTGTGAAACAGCAGGAGATCTCACAAACGATATAAAAGGAATATTTGGTGAAATAATAGCAGAAAATTTCCCAAACAAGGTAAAAGACACTGAAGTTCAGTTAAGCGAAGCATATAGAACCCCAATGATCCATAACCCAAAGAAAAACACACAAAGGCATATAATAGTCAAGATCCCAGATATCCAGCAAAAGAACACAATATTAAAAGCTGCCAGAGAAATGAAACAGATCACCTATAAAGGAAAGCCCATCAGAATCACAGCAGATTTCTCAACGGAAAGCATGAAATCAAGAAGAGCTTGGAGCAAGATACTACAGATTCTGAGACAAAACAACTTCCAACCCAGACTGATGTATCCTGCAAAATTATCCCTCAAATTCAATGGAGAAAAAAAAATATTTCCATGACAAAGAACAACTGAAGAATTTCATGAGTGCCAAACCAGCATTGGAAAAAGCACTAAAAGATATTCTAGACAGAGAAAAAAGAGACCACAATCCCAAGAACAGCTATAGAAATAACTCCCTAAACAGAACAAATAATTAAACAGCAAAAGAAGGAAAACTTCAAGTAAATAACATGACTAGAATAAGACAACATATAACCATGATAACCATTAATGTAA
>PVLD010018089.1:0-39978 GCA_004027595.1 Dinomys branickii | reverse complement strand
TCCTGCTCCTTCTTGTTCCATATATTATCTGTGAAATTTAACCTCACCTTTTGGTGAAATACTAAGCAGATGAGTGGCAGAAAGCTCCATCAAGTCTTATGCATTTAATAAGCATCCTTAAATTACACTCCTATTTGAACACGGACCAAAGTTGAGAAGTAATCCTAAAAACTTCTTACATAATGAAGTTTCAATAATTTTAATCACATCGTTTCAAATTACATTTTACAGATTTCCTATCAATTCAAAGCACTTAACATAATTTTAGAATATATTTTGACCATTTTTAAGATGTTACCTTTGCTTTGCCTGTTATTTAAATGTTGCCTGATTTCAAATAAATGTAAAACATAGTAGCACAGCACCTGTTTTAGTTTTTACAACCTCTTTTAGTTGTTTAATATTGTGTTATTAGTTCATTCGCGATAGTCTCTGAATTTGTTAAAAAATCCCATGCCACAATGTTTTCATTTAGAATTTCATTTCAATAAAATTTTGAAATTCAATAAAATACTTACAGCACTTTTTCCTTATCCCTAGGCGGTACCCCAATCCCACTGCACCTATCATGAAAATGCGTATCAATAGCAGAGACAACTTACTTAGGTTGCCTTTTCTGCCTCTGTGAAATAGCAGCATGCATGTCGTAGGAATATGGAAAACCCTAAAGGCACCCTTGAGGAATTTGTTGATTTCTCTTAGCTCATGTAAAAATTTATATCTGAGCTGTTGTACAAATTATCCAGTCAGAAGACATCATAATTTCCTTAAAAAGTCTTTCCTGCATAAAAAAGAAAAAAAAGTTCTGGAATATTGAACTATGGTCACTTGGTCATTAAGACCATCTATATGAGAGAAATATAAATTGATATACTCAAAAAGAAAATACAGTATAAACAGTGTGCCTCAGAGGATAATTTAAATAAATAAGGGGTATACCGTCTCATGATTTATTTTTACCTTAAAATATATCGTCTTATATTTAATGAAAGAAAGTATTATAAGAATAAGATATATGCGTGCCCTGTCTTTGTCAGTTCTGTCTGGGAAAGAGGCACAGAGGAAAGTCCTGAGGCCCCTCCGTGTAACACAGAAACACCGGTGGAGTTTAAAAGGCTCCCGCAGTTAGAGTTTCAGAAAAAAAAAGAAACAAACAAACAAAAAAAAACCTACAGTGACTTCTGCCTTGCATTCATTCATTGATTAGGGACACAGCTATAAATTCTTGTACTAAGATTAAGTATATTTGACATATCTGCTGATTTTCTTTCTCGTTTTATTGATTACTACCTATTTGCAGGACACCATCGCATGTGTTTTGCACGTACGCAGCACACCCAGGTTCCTTTCACCTGCTTCTCTCCCATCCCTCCGGCCCCTCCAAATCTTCTCGCATTTACAAAGCTCTACGTGCATCCGTTCTGCCACACTCTTTCTCTTCTCATTCACTTTCCTTTTCTTCCGCTCTCCCTTGCTCCGTGTTTTGTTCCCTTTTCCTTCTGAAGAGGATCTCCCTATTTCCGTTCCTCTATCATTAGTTTTGCTCTTTATTTATATACTGGGTTTCTTGAGACCACAATAATGACAAAAACACAGAAATGCAACTTTAAATATCCCCTCGTCCCCCCATCTGACATCTTCATTTGTAAAAATTCCTGACAAAATTCACTAATACTTTATTCTTTATTCTGAGACTGCCAAAATTAAAGTACCTCTTTTCTCTGGTCATCTATGTTTTATTTAACAGTTACATCTATGCATATATAAACACCCACACATTCTCTAGGATTTATTTTGGAATTTAAAAAATACTGTACCAGTAACACACTTCTATGAAAGTATGGAAATATCATAAATTGATTATAATAATTATTCCATTAGAAATTATCACCAAACTAACCATTTCATTCTAAGTGGATGTAAATGTCGCACGTAGGATTAATTAAGTATGGAGTTTGTATCCACAGTTTGGATATGGTTTGAATATGTCTTCCCTGGTCTTTGTCTGTAAGATTAGGAAGTGTTTTGTTTTGTTTTGTTTTGTTTGTACCAGGAATTGAACTCAGGCCCTTGGACTGGCCAGGCGAGCACTTACACCACTTACACCACTGAGCTATATCCCCGCTCCTGGTGGAATGTTTAAGAAGTGGAATTTTATGAAAGTCAGAAAAGATACCTCGGACAGTGTCTGTGCTGGTCTCTTGAATAAGGGCTCATGACAGTGGAGTGGGCTGATTAGAAGCCCCTCAGGAGGTTGCCTCTTGTCTATACATAGTTTTATTCTGCTGCACTATCAGGAGGTCCCAAAGCTCAGAGAGCTCAGACAGACCAGACAAACCTCGACATCCCAGTCTTGACTTTCATCCACTAAAAGTGAGTTAAATGAACCTCTTGTATTTACGAAGGACCCAGCCTCAGATATTTTACTGTTGGAATAGTAAATGGTTTAAAAATTTCACAGCAAAAGAAAATTTTTACATTTTAAAAATATTTTCAGCCAAAGTCTATCTAATATTTAGTGGAATACTGAAGTGGAAGGGGAGAAAGCCTATAAAAAGTAATGAATCAAATAAAAATTGTTTTAGGATCTAATTTTTGCAAGAGTTAAATCCTAGAGAGAAATATGTATGTAAATGTATATATAAAATTCTATCTCATATATATATATATATATATATATATATGAATGAAAGAAAGAGAGAGAAACTCAGATTTACCAGGAAGACCATAACTTTTTATAACACAACTTACCCACTTTCAGTACCCAGGGACAAGGAGCGAACACATTTCTTTTTATATATATATATATATACATATATATATATACCAGGAATCGAACTCAGGAAATTACACTTTCTAGGCAGGCGTTTATGCCGCTGAGCTTTATGCGTGGCCCCAACACATTTCTTTGATCATGGAGATGAACTTAAGATATAATACATGAAAATAATACATACATGGCAAAGGAGAAATATGCAGTTCTCATTATGTATTACTTACAGATACTCAGGATGATACTTAATTACTATTCCTATATCATCTGGAAATCACTTACTATTGACCTTTAGATTTAATTCTAAAATATCACATGAATTTTTCATAAACAATGTTTTTTTGGCATTTCTATAACTTTTAATGAGAGCAATAGTTAAGTTTGTATTCATCATAGCCGTAAATCCAAAAAAGCAGCACAATTAGCTTCAAAGACTATACTTAGCCAAGTATTTTATTGTTAGTACTGTAGTAATACATGACAAAGACAAAGTTAAACTTGTAAGTTGTCTTCTATGACTTTTCCTATGATGGTTTATCTATGATTTCTGTTGATTCCTATTTGTACCGCTAAAGTTTTATATGGATATTTGTGCATGCAGGTATGCGTATGTGCATGTGTCCTAAAAATCACAATAGCCAGAGTCAGACATGCTTCCCCAATACATTTCCCGATTCCACAGTTGTTATTTTATGCGAAACAAACCAGAGGAAGCCTGCCTCCTTTTTGCACTTAAAGGGAAATCCCTTCTGATTTGCTCAAAGTAAGGGAACAAAGTTAGGGAACAAAACCTTTGGTAAGCTTTCAACAGCATTACAGAATTAATAAGGCTTCTGAGACTTCTCTGACCACTTTATTTCTTTAACATTGTTGATTCAACTATGTAGCTTAAACTATATGAGAATAAGCTAAATAAATTTAATCTCAGGTAATAATTTTTCAGTGGAACCAAACTGGAGTCAGTACTTTGTGGAGCTTGAATCTGTCATAATACCAGACTGTTTTCTTATTAACAAGCATTTTTCTTTTTAATAAGAATAGAAACTTAAAATGAATGGAAGCAAAATAAATGAGGTTTATCAGTGTTTACTTCATCAAGTTATTGTATCATCTTCATTTGTGGAAGATTTCAGAGAAAAAGTAAACAGAATGTTTTGTCTGAAGGAAGTAATTAAATCTTCAATTTGCCTACAATCATTTATTTGTAATGGTAGCAATTCCAAGAGTGATTAATACTAAGATCTCCTTCTGGTAGTTAAACATTCTGCCAAGTTTCCTAAAATTAAGATGTCTATAAAGAGCCACATGGACTTCTGAAGCTTTACGGGTAATTTTTCAAGATCGTAGTTGTATTCGTTTCGTAAATATAATATTCCTATGTGGTTCTAGAAAACACTGAGATGGCCCAAGCTCTCTATTTCACTAAAGATGGGGGCTAATGTACACTGTAACTTTTCCTCTGAGGATCTGTACTCTGCTGTCTGGATTGAAGTAAAAGTAAATTTGATCACATCATTTACCTGAAAAAAGGAAGTAGTATTAGCAGCCTTGAAACAGTATTACTGGTGTTAGAGTTCATGCTAAATCTCTTAGGCTTTTTAGTGATTTTTATATCCTATGGTTTCAAAAAGTCTTCCCATATCACTATGGAACTTACTGATATAGGTAGATCTCACTGGAATCCATTTTTCATCACATCAACGGAGAGAAACTCAAAGCAGCAGGAGAGAGGTTAAGAAAAGAGAAACAGAAAGTCAGGTAGTAAGAAATGTATTAAGAAACAAAGAAATGAAGCATAAGGAAGAAAGGAAGGAAAGAAGGAAGGAAGGAAGGAAGGAAGGAAGGAAGGAAGGAAAAGAAAGAAAGAAAAGAAAGAAAAAATGAAGAAACACGTCACTACATACTATAAAGTCTTACTATTTCTGGAATTATTGTTTCCCTTTATTAAGCAAGAACTGTAGATCCTGTCTCATTCTGACTTGTACTATTTATTTTTCCTGTCATAGAATCTATACGACTTTCTCTGACCACATAGAATTTCATCAAGTATTTATAAGTTGAATTTAAAAATTTAATCTTAACATGCTAATGAGTTATCAATCACCTAGTTGAGCTGCTAAAAATAATTATTTCAAGACAGAAAATACTGACTGAATCTTAGTTACACAACAACACGGTTTTCAATAGAAAAGCATCCATAGAAGCACTTTCAAAAGTACTGCACATTAACAATTATAATTTAGTGCTTCCTTTATACTTAAAAGTTAGACAATTAAATACCATATTAAATGGCTTCTTCTAAAAGAAGCATCTGCTTAAATAAAATCTAGATATATAGATAGTGATGTGCACAGTTTAAAACAAAATCCCAGAGGCAAAAGTCATAAATATTTAATACGAATCCTAATTACTTATAGCAATTATTATTCCATATTTTGTTTTAAATAACAATATGTTTTTGGAACTAAGAAGGATTTTAGCTTGCTGTACAAATTATGATGCTTTCTTTCCTCCTCTTGTATATGATATTTTTTTGTGCTCAGTTAACTCTTATTTCTCTGTACTAATGGAGGTAGCTATTTCTGCAAATTATGGGACTAGGAGGTATTTTGCATTCTATTGGGTGTTTTCCATATCATCAAATCTTCACCCAGGAGTAGAAGGTGTGAACCACTGGGATCAACTGTAAAGCACACATGCTTCTCTTCACCTATTTGATATTTAATCTCCTTTTCTTAAATCTCTGGAAAATAATGAGGTTTCCAGCGAACCAAATTTTATTTTCTTGATAGACAAACAAAAGTAAAGTCAATGAAACAATAGTTTCCCCAAGAAGAGAGAGATTACTTTGTGAGGAAAATGTATGTTTTTCTATATTTATCTTGTATTTGAAGAAAATTTTAGGGCATGACAAAATTTGGAGATACTACAAAGAAATATTTGCTTTTGAATCACTGAAGATTAATTTGCCACTGTGATTCCTCACTGTTCAAAATATTTGTTTATATTTCCTAAAACAAGATCATTTTCTAGTGATACCATAATAAAAATCATCAGAGTAAATGACAATGAGTATCATTACCAAATATGTTCAAAAGTTATCTTTACTTCATTTAAAATGTCCTAAAACATTATGACTGTGAGCAACAAATATGTGTTTTTGCATAACATTTTCTTGGTCAGGAATCACCATGTGGCTTGCTGGGTCTTCCAGACAGGATGTAAGATTGCCACAGAGATTCAGTTCTGTGGACAAGAGACGTGACATGGTGGTAGTCCCCTTTTCTTTGAGACCCAGTCTCAGGAAAGGAATCCTACCACATTTACATACAGCTGGATTGACAGGAATTTTTAAATCCAGTGCTCACTCTCAAAGGAAGGCGATTACACTCGGCTGCAGATGCCAGCAGTGAAAGCCATTAGAGTAATCTTACAGACCGCAATATCTAATCCTCGGAGTCTCTTCAGATTTTTAGCCACTTTTATTACTACGTGTTTGCAGTACATACTGACTACGTCCACTGTAAGGGCTTTGTCCAAGTACGTAACACATTTCAATTCTCTTTTTGCCCTCCCTCTACCAAAGATTTTATTTTCCAGCATCAGATTCATGTATTTATAAGAATTTATAAATTTCATTATCATATATACAGATGGAAAGTACAGGCTAATAGGTGGAAGAACATATAAAACATTTAAGACAACTGTATTAAATCAAGGTACACTTTAAGCTACATCATCCACACTGAATTATAATGCCTGTTTTTTCTCTTCCTAAAGTGTCTGTCTTTCACTATGAGATATTGCCATATTTAAGCTTGTGTGTCTGAGTTAGTTCACTTAATATTCTGGTTTCAAGATACATTCATTTTCCTACAAATAACTTAGGTTTATTCATTTTTTCCTTAAATTTTGTAAAAAATTTCAGTGAAAATCACTTACAGCAAAAGTTTATCTTTAGCACCAGCCACTGCATTTAAATGTTTTATTTCCTTTGTCTCTTCCATCGGGAAAATTTCTTCAGTCTTCATTTTCGTGTTCCTGATGCTTTTGAATGTCTATGTGCCAGTTTTGGGGGGTTAGACTTTGATACACTTGCTTTTGACTAATATTTTTTCGTTATGAGATTTATGTCCTGAGGCAGGAAGATTGCTGTGAGTTCAAGGCCAGCCTGAACTGCATAATGAAACTCTATCTCAAAAGGGAAAAGGAAAAAAAGGAGAGATTTGTGCCATACCATTTGGGCTAGTATATTGCAACAGTAACGGTACATTTTCTTAGTGCTCCTGTCAAGTGGAAAGTTCTATAATCTTGTCCCATTATTGATGATATTCTCTAGGATTAATTATGGTATTGTCTGCCACTCTTCTCCAATTTTCTCTTCCTATATAATAAATGTTAACAAGCATTTCATGGGGAATTGTTGCAGTTGTATAGAAATATATCACTCTTCACAAACCTCTCAGTGTGTTTATGTACTTACATATGGACTCATGGTTTCCAATTTTATGCAGTGCGGAATACTGTGGTGCTTACTTGATTGTCATGTTGAATGGAGAATGCCCAGCTAAACTGAGTTAGCGTGGCTCTGGGCGTGGAAGATCCACTTTAAGGGGGATTGTTGATGAAATGGTATAAGAGGAGAACAGAAAGGGAGGACTTCAGCTGCTTTTCCTTGGAAGAGTTTTGTTGCTGCCGATTTTCCTTGGAGGAGCTTTGACTTCTTTCAGAGGAGCTCTAGTCTTCAATTTTGCTGGGGGCCTCATCTCCTGGATTTTTGCACAGATTCTTAAGTTTCTGGTGCCGGCTCTCTGACCTCCTGGCACAGATTCCCTCATGCTTCTGTTGTAGATCCTTCAGTCTCCAGATCGGATTTGTACAGGACACTGCCGTGGGCTCCAGGTCTTTGACTGGATCATTTGGGTCTCTGGCATAAAAATAGACCTTTTTCAATCTTCTGTACTTAACTCTGCGGAGGGTCATTGTAGGCTAATCTTGTGAATTTGTGTGTCCTGCATTATCTCTGATGCAGTCTTTTGAGGAGCCTTGTCCCAGCCCTTCAAGCTATTATAAGCTCTGACTAATACCAATGCTATTATTGTTATTGATATCACATGACACTCAGATTTTCTTCCTTTTGCCAGTGCAAAGCCAATAATATTGACTTTTGCTTCCTTTAGATATGTTTCTTTCCTTCTTTAAACATTTCCTTTATTCTGAAAACAATATACTGAAGGCTTACCTTACCCACTTGTTAATCTAGCTTTCAAATGAATAACATTTATATAAAACCTGGGTTTTCTTTACAATGATATGATTATACTCATTACTACTGAGGGGTGACTGGTACCACATGATTTATCTACACATGTATATACACATATAATATATGAATACATGCATACTCCATAAATACATATATCCAAAAATGTATATATCAACAAATATAAATGTGTATATGTGTGTGTGTGTGTGTGTGTGTGTGTGTGTATATATTTAACACAGTGGCTGTTGTCATTTTTGTATTTCTACAACTAAATAGTCCTTTGTCAGTAAGAAATTTGTTTTCTAATATTCCAGTTATATTTAATTATTTGATAGATTTCCTTGTGTATAATAATTATTCCATTTTGTTTGTCATCTCTTCCCCATATGGCTGTCCTAATACTTCATCTGGGCTCAGAGATCCTATGGCAAGTGCTACAATTTGTTTTTGTTGTTATTGTTGTTGTTTTTTTTTTGTAGTACCAGAGATCAAACTGAGGAACTTGCACTTGCCAGGCAGGCACTTATTCCACTGAGCTATATCCCCAGCCTGGCAAGTGCTACAGTTTGAATGCAGCCCTCAAAGTTTTGTGTGCTATAAACTTAGTCCTGTTCTAGTGGTATTGACATGGCAAAACCTTTAAGTGATAAGGTTTAGTGCAAGGTAATTTGATCACAAAGGCAATGACTGGACAGGGTTTAATGTCTGTGGAACAGATTTAGTTCCTCTTTGATCAGGTTGCTATCATCCAAAACCACTCCACACCCCTCACCTTTTATGGATACGACCCTTTTCCTTTCTAACTTTTCTAACAGGTATGAGGCAGCCAAAGGAGATTGCTAATGATGCTGAACAGATGAGGTTGCCTGATCTTGGGCTTTGAGCCTTTAAACGTATAGGCTAAATGAGCCTTTTTAATAATATATTTATTGTCGAGTATCTCATGATTAACAACTAAAAATGGAGCAAGACAGTAAACTGGTACCAAGATGCTCATTTATTGCTATAATGAGACTCTAATATGTGAAAGTTTGATATATTTCCTTGTACATAGTAATTATCCCATTTTATCATCTCTTCCCCAACACCTTGTTTGGGCTCAGACAGCCTATGTGTACTGAGCAATGGGAATTGAGTAAGGTGTAAGAAATGGTGCGAGTCATAGACCAGCAGAGACCACCAGGCTTGTGTAAACAAATACAGCACGAACTTTCTTGTGTCTGGGTGCAGGCGGACAAAGGATGAAAAAGCAGAGCCTTAACAGAGCTTGGACAAGGGGGTGAAGTGGGGAGATAAGGCGAGAGATCTCAGGTGATGAGGTCTGGGCAAACAGCCCTGGTCAAAGTTCTCCAAATGTTGGATGCCCCAGTGGTCAAAGTCTTTAGGCATCTGGTGTAAGTGTGTGGATGTCTTCAGGTGTCCTGGAGCTTGGAAGATTCCATGCTCCACCTTACCACTTTTCAGTACGTCCTGTGTTTGCCAAGAGCGGCAGCATTTCTGGGAACAGTGCTGCTGCCGGCAAACAGGTTGGGTGTGGGAAAGTCAGGTCCAAGTCAAATCTCACAATGGGCAAAGTTTAAAGAGTTTAGAGAAACAGGCAGGAAAAAACCTCCAATGCTGTAAACAGAACATTATAGGTGATTTTAATGAGGGCTCAGAATAGTAGGAACTAGAACATCTGAGAGATTAGATAAATGGCCATGAACAAAATGTTGAATCTTTTATTGGAAATCGGAGTTAAGATTACCTTGCAACACCTCTGTGAAGAATTGGACTGCCTTGAATTTATAGAAAGCTATGGAAGGCAAAATTTAAAAGCAGTGAAGTAGGATAATTGGCAGAAGAGATTTCTGCACAACAAACCATTAAGACTGCTTCATAGTTATTATATGCTGATTTCAGCTGGATTTATAGGAAGTCTCTGGGGCAAAGATTTGGAGACCTTCTAGCCTAACATGAAAACCTGTTCAGGAAAGCAAAATGAATATGGCACTAAGCATCTTACTGTTAAAGAGACTAATCTGGATAAAAAGGAAGTCATGTAATAGTCAGGATCATAGGAAAGAAGCCTGTGGGCATCTCAGAAATATTTGAGGTTGCTGCACAGATCACAGGTCCACAGGCTTAGAAGGAAGAATTGTTCATGCCAGGAGGACTGGAGTGCTTTCCAAGGGCAGAATGTGCAATTCTGCCTTCAGATTTGTTTCAGTAAGACACTATTCTGTAATAGCAACAACTGTAGTTCAAGTGGACTCTGATACTATTCAAGCAGTACCTCCAAAGGAGCAAGTGGCAGATCTTGGGACCCATAAGTTATTGATTCTGGAGATGTAAAGAATGTCTGAGTTACTGAATATGGTACTTTGTAATATTTCAAAGGGAATCCTAGAAAGTCAGATGTAGGGCCAGCATAGCAGTGGAGCTGCTGCAGAGATTCTGCATTAGGATATTTAAGAGCCCTTGGAGTTCGACTGCTGTTGTTTAGATCCCCAAACTTAGAGCCATTATCAAGATGCAGTGCTAGTCTAGAAAGCTGCAGACCTGAGCTTGCAGAACAGAAACAGTCACTGTGACGAGGCAAGCCATGGGGGTCCATCTCTTGTCACAGTGTGCACAGGATGCTGGACTGAGAGTTTTCAGATGTAATGTCTGTCGTCCTGAGTTTGGTCTAGCTTTGAGTTTGCCATTCCTTGTATTTCTCCTTTATTCTATCAGAATAGAAATATTTATCCCATCTCTGGCCTGATGTACCTTGGGAGTAGATTATTTTTCTTTGATATGCTCACAAATAGAAAGTTTTTGCCATAAGACTCTGGTAAGGTGAAGAATTTAGACTTGTTGGTATGAGTTAGAACTTGAAGATTATTGGAGATAGAAGGACTGTACTTTTCCTCGGGAGAAGGACATGAACCTGGGGAAACAAGCATGATTTGAGCATACCACGATGGTGTATGTGCTGTGAATTTCATCACTAAGGGAGTGGTGTGAGCATGGTGTAACCTTTCAGATTTGGGTATATGCACAGTAATTGGGTGAGAGAAGTACAGTCTCAGAAGATACTCAGGCTGTGTCATAGAATATGCTCTTTCTAGGGAAAAGAGTTCTAAGAAACAGAGCCCACACCCATTCAGTCACTTCCATTCCTAGTTATTTTCCTGCTTGCTTGTGTTGTGATACCAAGAAAACAGGTCCTCACAAGGGGCTGAACAGATGGGGCCACGTAATCTCAGACCTTCACCACCCAAAAGTGTCTTCTAAGTAAATCCTGTTTGTTTAAAAAGTACCTACCATCAAACACTGTGTTTCTGTAACTCAGAAAAAACTAAGATACTGAATTGACACCACATGGATGATCTCCTCAAATGGTTTGAGGTCTAACACTCAGTGTTGGGGAGTTTATATGGCCAGATTTTTTGCCCTGCTTTGGGGTACCACCTCCCATGCACCTCACATTACAAAGTAAGACACACTCTTCACCTAGCTGAGGCTCCAACACCCACAGATAACTCTCCATGTGAGTACATCAACCATAGCTTTTGCAACCTCTGACATTCGTCAGCATTCGTGGATGAATGATTCTTTTCATTCTATTTGAACTCTGACTTTCTATGCCAACATGACCCGTAAAGACTTTCTTCTACCAAATAAGATCTGAAATCCCAAGGTAGACCAACCAACTTTGATGTGGTTGTGAGAATCTGTGTCAGGCCACTCATCCCATGTAGGATCTCTTGTGCACACTTCTTAAACTCCAGTATGCCAGAACACTCCACTACCTCACATGCAAACCTCCATCACTGTGCCTGAGTGTGGTAACTAAAACCAGGCCATCTACTGCATCCCATCTTGACATTTCCTACACAGACTGGCCACTCTCCCCTGTCTACATCTACCTTTCCTTTTTAAGGTTTAGTAGGTCAATTTGCTGTAGGTCACTGTGGCTTTTAATCTCTTGATTCCTAGGCCAAAGGGATCTGTCTTGGTTTGTCTTTACTGATGCTTCAGGGACTAAGTTGTCCAGGAAGGAAAAAGCATAGATGAATAAAGAGAAGAGAGAAAGAGGGAAGGGAAGGGAAGGGAAGGGAAGGGAAGGGAAGGGAAGGGAAGGGAAGGGAAGGGAAGGGAAGGAAAGGAAAGGAAAGGAAAGGAAAGGAAAGGAAAGGAAAGGAAAGGAAAGGAAAGGAAAGGGAACTAGAGTATTGTGATACTGTCTATTTTGTGTAAAATATATATGGAACCCAATGAGGTCACTTAGAAAAGAGAGTTACCAAAGTACACTAGCTTGTATAAATAGTCGAGATAATCATTATTCAAAAATAGTTAAAAGTAACATTTTAACTACTATTTATAAATCACAAAGGAAAATAAATACCTGTAACATATAAGGCTGGAGAATAATTCCAATTAATGTCCCTCTGCTGTAAATGCTACCCAGGAGTTATACTAAAGCTAGTATAGGAACTGCATTTGATACAGTGTATGATTTCAAGTCATTTTTCAAACCTCCCAAGGTAACACAGATCTTTGGTTTTCAAGATGTTATACTTCAGTAAATTGATTCCAAAGAAACAGGTTCACTATTACTCAATTTCTTCATATTACCTAAAATATAAAAAACCCTTGATGGTCCTCTTTCTAATAACATGGGATTTCAAACATTATTATTTGGATTTTATACATCATAATGTTAGTAACTTATGAAACTTACTATGTGAAATTCTCTTTAATGGCAGAGATGGTCTATGATTTTGCTTGTAAAATGGACATAAGCAGGTATGAATATTTGCTAAATAAACATTTTTGCATGTGAGTACATATATAAACAAATCTATAAAATTATTCACTAATTTGTGTTTTCCCTGGAAAGGAAGGATTAGGTTTACTCAATTTGCATATACATGAAATAGTTTAGATCTCATATTTTCTTTCTTTATGCTGTTGGTTTTAAGCATTGAATCAACTCAGCTGATCATGAAATTCCATGCCTGAGTGAGGGTTTAGAACTTCTCCATTCCCTGATCTCTGGAGAATTATGTCCATAATTCCTCTTGGAATCTATTGCTGATGATATCACAGTGATTTCCCATGTACCTCATCTCAGGTACTAATTATATTTCCATCTCCATCTTGCATAATTCATTTTGTATACAGTCTTCAGAGAACGCTATGTGTTAACATGCTTTAAAAGAGGAGTAGGTGGGTGATATACAAGAGGGGAGTAGGTTCACACAGTGACAATGTAGCTCTCTGGAAATGGTGCAAAATTAATTTCTAAGTAATTTTTAGATTTTTCAATAAGAAAACTGTAGTGGAAAATTAGAGAATAATTTCTGAAGTAATGATAATGACAAAGATACTGTTTTTCACATAGCATTTAAGTGTGAGTGATGGTGTGTGTGTGTGTAGTATTATAACAACTCATGGAGCACAATAGTAATTTCTTCTCATAATATCTGAGTCCTGCTCATGAACATGCAGGAGCAACTGTAAGGATGAAGCCTCCCCTGAGAGGCATCATCTAGAACTACGCTGGGTCAGAGGAAGTAATTTTCAAATGTATGCTAAAGTCTTTTTTGGTCCCAAAGTGTAAGTGATAAATTAAATGAAAGAAAAAGGAAACAGTGTCAAACATTGGGCCTCTGCAATGTAAGGAAGTGACAGAGGACAGGTAGTGAAGTCAAGAGCAAAAAGGAAGGATCACATCATGAAGCATTTTTGAGGTTAAGGAAATCACTCCATGGAATGAGCAGCTCAGTGAGGAGGTATGATTGGAATCATTACTTGTGTTAGTTTGTTTGGATTGCTACATCGAAATACCATAGACTCGGGAACTTTAACAGTAGAAATTCATTTTCTACAACTCTTGAGGCTAAGAAGTGCAAGATCAAAGTAACAGTGAGGTGAGTTTCACAGTGAGACCTCTTTTTCTTTTTTGTAGAAAAACATTATCTTTCTGTGGACCTAAATGGCCTTTCATTGGTGCAAATATATTCATTCTTGTTATAAAGGTCAAAGTACTACCAGATTACCCCTCTCACACGCACATGAACAGAGCCGCACATATAGGCTCTTTTAAGTTTAACTGCCCCGTACTACCCTATCACTACATAAATCTTACTGGCGCTTAGGCTTCCAGCTATGAACTGGAGGCTTGGGGATGACTCAGCCTATTCCATAGCTCCATAGGAATGAAGAAAGTGTGTAATGTAAATATTCTACATAAAGAATAATTGAAGACGAGAAAATCAGCAAATGCACAGATATAGAAGTACAACTCAGCTGGATAAGTGCCCAGCACAGGAAGAGAGCCAGCTGTGGCTAAAGAAGTGAATTAGCAGGGAAATAATGAAGGGGATAATACTAAAATATGACATATCTTTGATTTCACTCAGGTATTAACATGATTATAAGATAATTTGCTCCTTATTATAGGTTGAAGTAAGCAGTTAGAAGTTTGGACTTAATTTAAGTTGCTGGGGGTATTTGTTTTTATACTGCATTGGCTTCTTTGGGGAAACGTCTCTATTAAGGGAGCAAGTATAGCAGAAGGGGAAGCACCAAGGGCTTAGAAACTGACTTTCATATTAGTGCTTCACATTCTATTGTAGTTATGGGAGTACGTGTTGTCTGAAAATTTACTTTAGAAATCCAGCAGCTAATATCATCTAGTAATCGATAAACAGGTTTTTAAGTAATAAGATAATTATATAAATTTATACGTTTGGGGCTAGGAATCCGTTAGTCTGTTTTCACAAAGACCCAACGATTTGGACATCTTGCCATGGGTCTAGAGCTTCTTCGGGGAGATTACTCAGTTTGGCCTTGTGGGTGTGACACTTTATAAAAAGTGCTAAATTCTGAAAAGGTTGGTGGTTGGCAAGCTCCTCATATTCCTAAGGAAATTGGGGATGATACTGAAGTGCATCTTCCTTTAAAACTCAAGGAAGTAGTAAGAAAGACTTCAAAAGATTGTAGTGACCTTCCTAAAATCGGGATCAATATCTTACTCAATTTGGATATATGTTTATCTAGAGCATGAACTGATCTCTGTTAGTGTGGGAAAAGAACACTGTGGACAAATCACTGTACTCTATGATGAACAAAGTATACACAGTACACCTAATACTTTTGTTCTGAGAGGTAAGGAAAATGGATTTGAATTTTGACTGTTGTTATGGTTGATACATTGTGTCAACTTGGGGAGTTTAAAGGTTTGTCTGAGTGATTCAGCAGGAAGCCAGGTGTTTATGTCATACACTTCCTGAGCCTGTGGAAGAGGGCATGGAGACTGTGTGAGTGCTACACTCCTCCTGGGTTGGGGTAGCCTGTTTACAATTTAAGGGAAGAAAAGAGGCTGCTTGCAGCCATTCCTCCCTTTTGCTCTTGTAGTACTTTGCTGTGCTCTGCTGCCCTGAACATTTTGCCCTCTGCCATGTGCCACTCTTCCTCAGAACCAGCCAAGTATGGACTGAAACCTCCACAAACTGTAAGCTAAATAAACCTTTCTTTCCTTCATTTGGGTGTTGGGTATTTTGTCTCAGCAATGAGAAAAAAGTAACAAAGATAGAATTTGGTACTGGGAGTGGGGCCATTGTTTTGACTATACCTGACCATGTGGTTTAAGAGCCTTTGGAAATGGCTTGTGGGAAGAGTTTGGAAAGGTTCAGAGATGTCGCCTGAAAGAGATGCACTGGAACGCCTTCGGCTATTCTGTATGAGAGATTCTGGTCAGAGTTCAGAAGACCAGAAGGCCAATAGAAATCCTACTGGTTAAGACCGGGTTTGGAAGGATTCTGATGGAAAGGACTGCATTGGTTGTTGGAATCCAGATGACATATGTTATGGCTTGGCAGAAAGTTTCTCTGCACTTTGCTTGTGTCCAGAGACTTTGCCTAAGACTGAGATTAAGAGGGGCAGCAAACTGATTAATCTGGCAAAAGAAATTTCAAGGCAGACAAATGTTGGGGAAGTGGCATGACTATTGTTGGGACCTTTTAGCCAGACTTATACTGAGAGTTAAGAGCAAGAAGCCCAGCAGGATGATTTAACATGTTGTGAGTTTGGACAGAAAGGAAGTTCCAGTAAAGCTGTGGATTGCAAAGATAGAGCTGATGGTATCTCTGTTGCCAAAAAGAAACAAGAGAATGGAAAAGATGGCCTGAGGGCATCACAAGCTGCAGCAAGTGTCCACCCTTTGCAGCCTCAAAACTACAAGGATGAAAGACCTTGCCTTGAGAAGCAAGCCAATGAGTGCCATGTTTCAGAATGGCAGCGGCAGCGGCCGCACCAGGTTCCAGAATGGAGGCGGCACAGAGAAGCTGCTCCTCAGAATTCGATTCAGTGTGCCCAGCGATCCAGGCACTCAATCCCTATGGTCCATGGAGAGAAAAGTTTGGCTACTGCTCCAGGTGGCAGCAGACCTTGGCATCATCCACGTGGCCCTGGCTTTAGATGCAAGGAAAATGCAAGAGTTCTGAGGTTAAAGAGGCTTCCACCCAGATTTCAGAAGGCCTGGGAGGCCAGGTAGTGTGCCCCTGAGAGTGCAGTGTGTGAAGCTGCAAGTTTGAAGCAAAAGGTGCCTTGTAGACCTCAGAAGTTTAGAAAAGACAGGACCGTAGATCATCTAAGGAAAGCTGCAAAGAGGCAGCAAAGCGAGCCTAAGAGAAAAGCTGTGGGAGCTGTAACCACCAGAAGTGCCATAGCGGTGGACTCATGCAAGCTATTTGGAACTTGCAATGTGCCACAAGTTGCTTCCAATGCTGGATGTGGAATTGCAGGACACAATGTTAACCCTGTTGGATTTTGGACTTGCTTTGGTCCCAATGCTCTATATTCCCCTTTTGGTGCCTTTTGGAATGGTAATGTTTATTTTGTGCCTTTAAATGTTGGAGGTGTTTAATTTTCATTTGTATGGGGGCAAAATGTTAATATTCTAATATAAGTATGTCTTTGTATCTGAAAACTGGTTTAAAGAAATGTGTCTGGTTGCCAAGTTGACAAGGGGTGGAGTGTTATGGTTGATACATTGTGTCAACTTGGGGAGTCTGGAGGTTTGGCTAAGTGATTCAGCAGGAAGCCAGGGTGCTTACCTTTTGTACACATCCTGAGCCTGTAGAAGAGGAGGGCATGGAGACTGTGTGAGAGATACACACCCCCTGGGTGGGGGTAGGCTGTTTACAAGGTAAGGGAAAGAAAAGGGCTGCTTGCAGCCATTCCTCCCTTTTGCTGATTGTTTTTGCTGTACTGTGCTGCCCTGAACAGTCTGCCCTCTGCCATGTGCCACTCTGCCTCAGAATCAGCCAAGTATGGACTGAAACCTCCACATACTATAAGCTAAATAAATCTTTCCTTCCTTCATTTTGGGTGTTGGGTATTTTGTCTCAGCAACGAGAAAAAAGTAACGAAGACACCTGTGATCCTCTGAGGTAAGAACCCAGAAGATGGTTGAGATTGGTGTTTATAGAGTTGGTGGCAATTAAGCCCATCCAAGGAACCTTGTGTGATAGCGGCATGTCAGAAACAAATCAAATGATGTAATCCATCTCCAAAGTAATGACCAAGGCTGAAGAAGATGCTTGACAGTTCATCATGGAGGATGGTGGATCTTTATCGGCAACACTCAGCAAGAGATTGACCCACAAACCACATCCTGACTGGGACAAATAAGAAGGGTGAAGCAAGGTATGGTGATAGATGTCTATAATCTCATCACTCAGGAGACTGAACCAGGAGGAACACCATGGTTTCAAGACCAGCCTGGTCTACATAGTAAGTTCAAAGCCAGCATGATCTACATAGTGAACTATGCCTCAGAATAACAATAGTAGTAATAATAACAATGGTTGTTACAACTCTGCCTTCATGGTTTTGGAGGTACCCAAAAAGTAATGAACATTTATTAGTGGTATTAAAGAAAATCAGGCTATTAAAACTGGTAGAATAAAGAATCTTTCACTTTAACCCTCCTCTCAATAATAGCCAAAGGATGAGCTTTGAGTTGTAACTGAGGGAGAATAAACCACCTCTTTTGTATAGAATCATGTTTCACATATCTTGAAGTAATAATTATTTTTTAAAAAGTGAAATGAATATAGAATCAAAATTTGAGTATACTGAACTACAGATTCAAATTACTTTTTAAAAATGGAGTCAGACTAAAAATATATTGAGGGAACCCATTTCCCACCAGCAAAATAGACTTGACATAGTAAAGTTATTCTCATAATTATGAGAAAAAATCCATATGTATAACTCTAATTGGTTGAAACACATTTATGAAATCAGGTAGAGGAAATTACTAAGAGATGGCTCATTAAGTACTAATTGCCTTCACTCATACTAACTGTATTTATCAATTTTTACAACTGGTATAAATAGCATATTCATATAATGCAAAGTGGCCTCAAGGTATGCTGTTGACCTATTTTTGATAAAAAGGAACTGACTTAAAGCATAAATTATTACAAAGAAAATGCAGTTTAAAAAGCTTTTAACTTCTTGTTGAGCAGAAGTACAGTTGCTTGCTAAGAGGACTTGAGGGTTACCATTTAGCCCTCTTGTGGCAGGCAAATCCTCCTACTCTTGAAAGATTGTGATTCAGTTTCTTACCCTTCTCTGACATCAGTCACTATGGACACAATAGTGACAACTCTGAGTTCTAATGGTTTAACGGAAAGAGGTGACATCTTTTAACCCTTCCTTCTTTCCACAAGTAAAGGGAGGTGGGGAGGAGGAGAAAGGAGCTGCACAGTAACAAAGAGCAGCATGCACTGCTCTGTGAACAGCAGGAACACACAAAACCCGTCACAAAAATACCAGTCTCACCAGGACTAGGCAGGTTTATCTCTTTCAGGAAGGATCTGATCGAGAACTGCTTAACAATGCAAAAACTGAAACAAGTTACCATCATCTATATGAAAACAGTATCAAGAGAAAAAAAATGTGTAAAAATTATTTTGATCATTTTACAAAACGATGTCATAAATATGCACTCAATTTTAATTATAATAAAAGATATTCTTGTTTTTAAAAAAGAGATTCAAGAGGAAAAATTAAATCTAAGTATAGGAAAAACACTGCTGTCAGAAACTTATAACTGTGAAACTCAAGCCAATGTGATTCAAATGTACCACAGACACAGTGCATATATTTTAGGGTTCTAAATTATTTAAATCAGTAAGAATGAAAGCACTGTCACCTGCTGTTTTGTATGTAATCATATATCCTGGATTTCCCTAAAACTCAAGTAAATGCACAACAACATGCAATATGTCATTACCGATATTGTTCATATTTTACCTTCATAAATCATTAAAAAGTTCATCATTTGGCTAAGTAAAAATACATTATTAAACTATCTTGAAATTTTTAATCAACCTTGTTATTGTTAATGGCAGCAATAATCACAGCAAAACCTGAAAGAATTTCTATATGAGCTAGTTCGGAGTTTGTAAGAAAAAGAGAAATGAAGCCCTAGACGGAACACAAATGTTAAATAACAAGATGAAGAGTGGAAAGTGATAGGAAAGATCATTGGGGAGAAAAATTTTAAGATTGAATTGCTTTCCAGAGTCCATTCAGATTCCTAAAGAAATTGTTTTGAAGGTAACCTTTGGGAAACACCGCTTGGGTAATTTCCTCAGTGTCTTCTGTGACTGCACTATCCATGTAACTGAAGAAAATTTCACCTACTGCAGATGATTTAGGTCAATTAGATGTTATAAGTTAGTTTCTTATTTTTCCCAAATGTCTCAATCCTTCTAACATCCCACCCTTCCATATCTCTTCTCTCACCTATTTTTCACTGATAAATTTCTTTTCTCCCTTCTCAGTCCAGAGATCCCTAGGTCTGAATGTGAAATGTATTCCCCCGGCTCTTACCAGAGTTCAGTAAAGAGGAAGTATTACCTTCACAGTCCCTGATATGATTGCTCTCAGTATGAAGTCTCAAACTGTATTAGATTCTGTTGCTATATAACATTAGATTGTAATGCCTCCCATGTCCACACATATCTTATTTTGAATGTAGGATTTTCAGGGACACTAGTGTTCAGTTAACTCATTTTATTTGTGTGTGTGTGTGTGTGTGTGTGTGTGTGTGTGTGCATCTGTGCATGCTCCTTCAGATTGTTAAAGGTTGAAGTGACATTATTTTTTATACAACATATAAATGTTTTTGAGAAAAAGAAGTCTTATAATCTTAGGGATTCTTTCCCAAACAAGGTTAATTAATAGATTGTGTATATCTCATTAGGTGGTGAAAGATTCATGTTAAGCTTATGTCAATATACCACACTTATTTTTCCCATTCAATTTCAACATATTTTGCCAAATTTTATTTATAAATGCTTAAATATAGGCTACAGGAAAAGTATTACACTGAGCTTTGAAATTTCCTCACATAACCTCTTTCATTATTAATATTCTAGAGATAGTAATGTTTGTTTATCCATATTAGCTAACAGTATATTCAACAAAATATTCCATACACTTTGTGCTTGGTTTTCAGTTCTCTTTGTTGATATTAGCAATTTGATTGGTAAATAAATTAGCAAAGACATTTCTGGGTGTATCTGGGTGTGTTGTGAGCCCATGGTCTTGGGGGCTATGTTTCATTTCAGTCCCCATCCTCTAGAGCTCTTTGCAATCAACTTTGCTCCCAGACCGTTGAATTAAACAGCTCTCCTCCACTACGCGCTTCTTCCATAATGCTTGTGACCTGGAAATAGCTGACCATGGATTCTAACCTCTAAAACTATGAACAAAAATAGAAATTTTCTTCTTCAGGTTTTGAATGTCAAGTATTTTGTCGCAGCCACAAAAATCTGTCCAATATACCTCTGCCTGCCGTGCACAGGCACTAGATTCAATCCCTCAATCCCAACACTGGCAAAAGACAACAATAAGAACAAAAACAAAACTTTGTCATATTTTGATCTAGATAATAGGTGAGCACCTAAGATGTAAAGACATCAAAGACCAAAAACTTCCACCCTCCGTGAAATGACAATTTAGTGAGAGGGAATTAGCAATACCATATAAATCTTTCAGATATTAATGTTTTTATTCCTGATACTTGTTAGAATTCCATTTGTATTTTCTATAATATATATGAAGTTACTTCAAATTCAGTGGTTTTAAAAAAGTGTCTACTAATTATCTCAAAAGTCCTGTAGGTTGGACGTTCAGACATAGTGTAACTGAGTTTTTTGGTTAAAATTTCATAAACCTAAAATCAGTTTGTCAAACAAGACATTCTCAACTGGATCATGAGTCCTCTTCCAACCTTGTGTTGGAATTTATTTCCTTGAAGCTGTAGGATCAAAGTTACTGGGGCTTCTTTGTTTTGTTTTCATTTTTAGTGCTAGCAGTTAGCTGAAGGTCACTTTCAAAACTTAGAGACTGTCCACATTTCCTGTGTTACAGTCCTTTCTCTAATGTGCCACTTTTCTCACTCAAGATAAGCTAAAAGCATTGGAGGTATTTTTACATTTTCCTGGCTTTCCCTCTGTCTTAATTTTAGGACCTGCTTTGAAAGGTTTCTGCTGGATAGACTGAGCCCTCCTACATTCAAGAGGAGAGAATTTTAGAAAGTATATGCACCAACAAACAGGAGTCATGAATCATCCTAACATTCTACCCCCCACAGTTATATACCAGTTAGCTGATTAAGAGATTTTTTGCCTATTGTTTGGGGTTTGTTAATAAATTTAATGTTTGACAAACAGAAGGAAAAATTGAAAGGAGCCTAAAATGTAATCCCTACCCAGATATCTAGAGGGTATAGAGTTCAAAGATTTCCATAGATGTTTTATCAAGGTTTAGAAGTGGGACACATGGATCAATTTAAACAAAAACTTTTGAGTAATTTTCTAAAGGTAAGAGAAAAAAAGATGGCTCCGTGGTTTCAATAATTTCTGGGAGGTGATCTGTGGGAGTTATGAAATGATTAAGTCCATACACACTGTTAGAGGGAACTACATTCCAGTCACCAGGCTTCTGGCCCCAGCCAAATCACCCACACTGCTTGGAAAAGACAGAAAGGCCCCTATTGGTCCCAAAGTAATGACAACGTCCACTGAGAAAACGGGCTTGTCCTTTAGTATGTCTGATCTCTTGGAACTCTTGTAGCTTTTTGGAGGAAACTCTTTGTCGGCATACCTAGAAATAGATTTCCCTTCAGCACAAAATTTACACTGTGGAGCAGATGATCCACTTTATTGGACACATTTAAAAAGAAAAATGGAGATAACAGTTCTACATGTTATATTTTGCAGAATAAAGCACATTCCATTATATATGAACACAGAGAAATTATCACTCAGTGAGACAGTGGTTTTAACAAAGGTATGTATAAGACTGTTGGGATTGAAAAAGGGTTCTCTGCACACAAGAATGAGGGTATATATGTCCTCAGAAGGAAATAATAAAGGAATCATATACTCAAATTCCTTTACATTTGCAGATTATACTAGTCAGGTTTCCTTTCACTGGGACACAATTCCCAACTCTTACATTTTCAGGAAGAAGTTGACTTTGGTTCATGTTTTCAGGGCATTGAGTCCATGGTCAGAGTTCTCCAAGGCTGACACATCATGGGGGAAGGGAAAGGCAGACAAAAGATGCTTCATTAAGGGAAGCTAGGAAGCATAGAAGAGGAACAGTGTCAGAGGAGAAGGTTCAGTACAAGGAACCACATACAGTACCCATGATCATAATTCTGCAATTCATTGTATACATGTATGTGTGCATCTGTGTACACTCCTTCATACTGTTGAAGTTTATGAGCCAATCAAGTTGTTACAATCAAGCTTAAACATTATGTCTTACCCTTTGTCAAGTTAACATCCAAACACATTCCTAAAGTCATTTTTAATCTTCAAATAAGCACCAAGTCATAATTATATCCAACATAATACAACTATCTTATATGCAATCTGAAGCTCAATAGTTCCTTCCCTTAAGGCTGAATCATTTCAGCATCTTTCACAAGTGAAAAAAAGGATTTTCTGAGACTCAAAGCATTCTCTTACAGGAAAACTATAAAAACAAAAAGTGACATGATGCCAAGCTACAATTATGCAGGATAAAGTTTTCCATTCTTAAATTAAATAATAGGGCAAGTGAAAAGATTGAAAAGCAAGATTGAGACCTAGCATGGCAAACATTAAGTCCTGAATCTCTGTCTGACATTTGAACACCTGATAGTGAAATGTGAATTCCCAAAGACTGCTACAACCCAACTCACGTGATCTTGCTGCCTACAGCCCACAAGTCCTCTCCCTTGGCCTAGCTCTACTCACAACCTGAAGCTTTCCTCAGAAGATGTTCCACATCTCTGACAGTTTGGAGTTTCTCCTGTTCCATCGACTCGATGCCCAGGCGTTTACTAAATTTCCTCTCAGGGGCTTTTTCTCTGGTTTCCCAGAGATTTCCTTAAAATCTGGTTAAAGCTGCCCTGACCCAAAACATTTGCGTTTTACATGCCAGTAAAATCTGCATCATGTAAACAATGCTTAACTCTTCCATCAGTGCCACTAGTAGCCAGGGTCCCTTGAACCATGGAAGCCGTAACCCCAGAGAGCTTGGGTGGCTACTGATGCTGAAATGAGTCCCAGGGCACCAATTCCTTAGGGCCCTTCTCATACAGGTTTTGTGGAGACTTTCTTCCCAAATAAATAGTTGACACTTTAGCCAACTTTGAGTATGCTGTTTTTTGTTGATTTCTGAGATTAACCTCAAGGCATCTTTCATTTGATCTTGTTCAAATTACATAATTTATTTCAGTGATGCTAATCTCTTCAACAAACAAACATCCTTTGGCCTCTACTTTACACGTGGTTCCTTCTGGGTCAAAATTTAACTTTTTCAAATTTTTCTGCCCTGATTGGCCATGAGAAGTGTGGCTAAAAGCATCTCAGAATATCCTTGCCACAGCCTTAATATTGGGCTGCCTTGAAATTTTCTCTACCAGATCAATTAGTTCACTTTCTTTAATCTCAGTCTCCTGCAGATTATTAAGAAGTGGGCACAACGTAGAGAATTTTTTTTAACATTGTGTAACATTGATTGATTCCATTCCAGTTTCCAGTGAAGCCTTTGATCACAATCGACACCCTTGAAGCCAGGCCTTCACTATCTCCACTCCTCTCAGGAATCTGGCCTTCTGAGCTCCAGTCAGAAGTTGCTGGAAGGCCACAGCACAGCAAAGGCACTGAGTTCAAAGTGGCCAGGAAGCAGAGCAGGGGAACAGTGTCAGAGAGAAAGGGGACAGGAAACATATATGTTACTCATACAAGTCATTTTTTTTTTTGTTACTCAGGTACAGTGGCCAACACTTGACTCAAAGGAGGAGAAATTTCTTTCGTTCACAATTTTATGAGTTGAATCCATGATCAGCTTTTGTGGAAATGGCATGGTAAAAGGACACGTCGGTGGAAAGCTGCTCCACCTACAGCAGCCAAGAAGAAGAGACTGAAAAGACAATCCAGGGCAAAGAATCTACCTCTCAAGGTCATCTCTCCAGTGACATACCTCTTCTGACCAGGCCCCACCTCGTAACAATACATTCAATTATGAATTCTGGTGAATGCGCAGAGGAGCCTGGTGCCCCTATAACTCAGTTCCCACCTCTGAAACGTATTAGTCTCTTGTAGGATGTCTGAGATGAAATCATAACTCCATCAAAAGTCTTATTTCCATGATGTACCCAGGCCCATTCAAAAATGTCCTTCCCTGATATACTGGGTAGCTTCAAACAACCACACAGATGTAGATATAAAGGTTCAAAAAGATGTGGTAAGAAGAAATAGAATGGTGCTGGTACTAGGATTGGCAGTCCGTGTTTGTGAGTTTTCTCTTTACAAACTGTCCAGAAATAACAATTTCGTAAGCCTACAATTCCTTTTTCATTTCCTTTGTAAAATTTATTTTCTAAGATTTTGAAAGATTTAAGTTTGAAGTCTTTCAAGTATTTCTTAATAGTATGTACCCGTGGGAGATATTGTCATCAATAAACATGGTAATTGGGCTTCGTTGACAGTTGAAAGAGAAACTTACATAATAGGGGTCAAAATCGCAAAAATCTACTGAGGCCATGTTAATATAAAGGCAAGAAACGTCATAACTCCAAGCTCAGTGTAAAAGAGGCCAGAGGAAGTGCAGTGAACTGGGGACCACCTAACCTTTCCAGAAGGGCAATTTCTATTCAGGACCTGCCAATTACTGCCATGTTGGGAGGCAAAGTTAGCCGTGCTAGAGTTTCTAATTGCTTCTGAGGAAAGCTTCAAATCTAGATTTAAACATTGATGTTTTCATTGATTTTTATATTTTTTGAGCAGAAGCAGAGGCAAAACATTTGAGGACTGTGGAACGCTTGGAGCAAATAGTTTATGAGTACTGCTCTGAAGCAGTGGGGTCTGATGCAGTACTCGTCAGCTGTTGTGAGTGACAGAAGAGTGGTGGTAGAATAAGTCGAGGGGAAGGACCCTGAGAGCCAGAGATTGATAGAAAGCAGAGAAACAGGAGGTAACTGTATAGGTTTTAACTGTGTCTAGTGTCGGACTTGCTCAGGAAAAAAATGAGCATTTTATTACAGCTTTCAATTCAGTCCAAGTTTTCTTCAACTTGTCAGTGGCTCATATAGCAAGTCTGTCAGATAAATGACAGTAACATCTATTTAATCTCTCATCAAATCTAAATATGGTGAGTGCTGAAGTGCTTTGTGGGAGATATCTCTATCCCTGCAAAAAGTAGAACTAGGTTATTCACCAGGAAGTTTTAAAAGCTTACCCTTTGTCAGGTATGGATGAATACGAATAGGTGCATGTATTCACATCTGTATGTATGAATTCTCAGTTCTCAAGTAAAATCTGACTATATGCTTAAAAATATGTATATTTATATATGGTATGATCATACATACACATATACGTATTTGTATGTGTTAGACATTTTGAGGATGTCTGAACTTCTAGGCTAGATTCTGGAGTAGACAACATTTGGAGACTTTCCCTCATCTCAAAGATTAAGTTTTCTCAGCCATATGCAGTCTTGCCCTCTATTGCACTTTTACCTCCTCTACTGGCTCAGGTAAAGATGAAACCCTGGCTAATTAATGCTTTCTTCTCCCACACAAAATATTTACATATGTGATTTATATGTAAAAGAAAATCTAGTTATCAACACACTTTCGGGTGATACGGATGTGATAAACTTCAAGTGCAAGTAATAGTCTGATGCTGTGGATCTGATTTTATTGGATGCCATTATAGAAGGAGGACACACACACACACACACACACACACACACACACACACACACACACACATATATATGAAAGTGGCTGAAGACATGAACCTCTAACCTTTAAACTGTAAAAGTAAAAAGAAAATGCTCCAGAAAATAATAAATTGTTTCAATTATGTCATTGGAGCTTCTAAGATCAGTATATTTCATATTATGGGATTCTGGTAACTGAAGAGGAGATAAGGGAAACATGAACAAATTCCAAGCAATTTAAAGAATGTCTGTAAGAGGGGCTGGGATTGTGAAGGTACCGTTCACTCACTTCTCTCTGTATGGTGGTCTTTTAACCATCTTATTAGCTTGTGGGATTCATTGGTGTAGAAAGAGCAGATGCTAAGAGCTCCTAAGATATATTGGGGATATAGCATATGATTCACTAAGCTAGCAGGAAACTTGGCTCACTTCTGACTTTCAGATCCCTCCTGCTTCCTCTTGACATTGCAGGTAGATGGCTTGATAGAAATTGCAGCCCTGAGCAATGATTGCCCTCAGCTTCTGCACATCTCTTTTACATGGACAAAGATCCCTGCTATAACCTGCAGTTTCATATCGAGCAAAGGACTTTAGTTGCCATCTTCTCCAGAGGAGCATTTGAATTCCCACTTACACCACAGACAATGACCCCCTGGCCACTCTTTCCTGCATCAGGTCATTCAGTCCAACTGGCCTCAAGCATTACCCTGTCTTGTTAAGCTTCTCTGTTACTGCTGATACATTAGATTTTTCATCTTATTTTAGAATGTCTTATTTTTAAAAAAAAAAATCTATTATTGCTATATACTACAAATAAAATTGTAAGCCTATTTTAACAACATTTGGTAAAAAGAATATGCTTTTTCACAGATAGCTGAAAAAAATTCATTATTTTATCTTGCAATTATGCCTTTAAATCTAGAAGAATTATGTCAAGTAGATATGCCTTTAATTTATTAACTCTGTGAGATAATTTCATGGTAAACTTATTTGTTAGAACTAGGTTCAGTTTGTAAATTAAATAAACTGACCATAGCATGTAGTATTATATACATAATGCTAAAACACTAAATTTATAAAGTTTATTTCCACCATATTAATAGAATTAACAGTCAGTGGTTAACCATTTAAAAAATTAAACAAGCCAGGTAGCAAACACTACTGGTAGCATTATACCCTTCTTCAGTAAACAAATTTTGACATAATTTCAGTTAACAATGTGATCAGTTATAAAACTACACCTATAGGTGTCCTTGAAGGTGATGATAATCATGCAATATAGTTCTAAAACTTTGAGATGTAAGTACAAATTGCACATATAGGACTTTTAAGAAAGCTATATTTCCCCTGATAAAAGGAAGACTCATCAACCACCTTGGCTGTTTATTCTTTCCCTTCCTCATTTGATGCCTATAGTATAACTACCAGCCTATAACTCCGGGGATAAAAGACAAAGGCTGAGAATAGTAAAGGAGAAAAAAATAAAGAAGAAAGATAAAAGGACTCAGAATTTAAAGTAACAACCCAGCCCTGTAATACCTACCTTCCGAATAATATCAGGAGAAACAAACTTAGTTACTTGATTGTAGCATTTTTTTTAAAGAGCAGAATATATTTATTGAGAGAAAGAAAGCTTCTGTCCAAGAGGGGGACAGAAGGGGGGCCCGAGTGGGTTACCCCCGACTCTGTCTCTGTCAGGGACTTTTATAGGGAAAAACCATGAGGTGAGGCGGGTCCAAGGTAGGGGAAATGGACAAAACTATGGTCCGCCAACAAGACTGCAAGGATGAATATTTAGGTAAGACTGAGTGGACTGGGATCAAATGGGGAAGCGAGTCACGTAGCAAGCGTGCATAAATGCAGAGCTGGGCTTTTCCCGTAAGGGTTGGGTCAAGGACTCTTCAAGGTGGTAGCTACCTATTTAGAATATCAATCCCTGCTGTCCATCCCTGGGGAGGTATGTGGGTGTATTTGTTTAGTCTTTTCATCTTAAGGTCTGGCCCACAGGTACCTTGTCTTTCATGTTGGCTTCTTCGAGGGCCCAGCCCTGTCTGACTGCCTATAGTATTTCTATCTATCTCAGCTGTCTATAACATTCCCCCCTCTGAAGAAGTAACCCGAACTGCCGTGAGGGAGTAATGGGCGATGATCACTCTGGTTTCTTCAGGCTGAAAGGGGTCGTAGTTGTTGATCGGCAGTCAGAGATGCTCTCCAGAGGGTCTATCTAAAGGCCCTCGATAGACACCAGGCGTTTTTATCTTGGGTAGGTGTATAGCTTTAAGTCTGGAGGAGACAAAGGCAAAGAGCCAATTAAGTATGCATGGACCAAATAATAAGATCAACAAGATTATTAAGAATATAGTTAACAAAGATTTCCACCAAGAGGAACCAGTAATGGCCTCCCATAGAGAGGATAAGTTCCAGGGATTTTTAGAATCTGACATATCATTGATCTGTTGCCTGATATCTTGAATAGCTGTTGAGACATTAGCAGAGGGATCAGGAATGTACACACAACATTCAGTTTTTATAATTGCTCAGGTACCCCCTTGTGCTGCTGTTAGAATGTCTACTGCCATCCAATTTTGGAGGACGGCTTCCCTCATTAATTTTACTTCTTCATTTAGGAGAGAGAGACCAGCTGCGGTGTCACTTAAGGCCCGCTGAGTATAGTTAGTTAAGGCCTCCATGTGCTGCATGACATCATCTAACCCTAGGGAAGGGATAAAGATAGAGGCCAAGTGATCATACCAGTGAAACACACTCCTAGACCATCCGTGTTGTAAGCGGGGTAAATTGGCAGGTTTGTCAATAGTTTTGACTCTCCTGCCTTGTAACCAGGCAAATACTAACGTGCATCTTCCTATCCATCCACGGGGTAGCCAGGGCCACAAATTGGTCCTACAAGACCAATGAGTGCCATTGGGGGCTTCCCATCTAATTCCAGGGCGAGTAAACCAATCTGTTACAAACCAGTCTTTAGCCTGTAAAGTTACTTTTTTTTAAATGGACTGAGGCCTAGGATATGAGGATCTTTAAAAGCAAAGAGAAACTGGGAATCTCCATGTAAAGGAATACAAAAGAAAGCATCTTTTAAATCTAACACTGAAAACCAACTGGCATCTCCTGGAATTTGAGAAAGGAGTGTATATGGGTTAGGTACCATTGGGTGAATTGGCACTACCTCCTCATTTATCAATCTAAGGTCCTGCACTAATCTCCATTCCCCATTGGGCTTTTGAATTCCCAAAATTGGAGTGTTGCATGGACTGTTACAGGGCTTAAGTAAACTTTGTGTCCTTAGGTTATCCATTATAGGCGATAATCCTTTTTTAACTTCAGGTTTTCTTTTACATCTGGACAGGTCCAAATTGGCTTCTGCTTTCATTATGATCCAGAACAATAGGGCCAAGCTTTCATTCAGTGCCTGTTTGTATGTGCTCATAGGTGCCATGTTGAAAGCTTTCATTTTATATACAGTCATCCTTGTGTATCCCTGGTGAATTTGTCTCAGGACATTCGAAGCTATCGACAGCTGCAGACGCTCATGTCCTTTAGTGTAAATCACAGTATTTGTGTTTAACCTACACACATCCTACCATATACATTAAATAATCTCCAGATTGCTGATGATAGCTACAGGAGAGATGAGTGACTGTACATATTTCATGAGTAGTTGTTATACTGCATTGTTTAAGGAATAATGACAAGAAAAAAGCCTGTACATACTCAGTTCACATGCAGCCATCATAGGCCAAACTGCAAAATACTGTATAAAATTGGCAGTTGTTTTCATTGACAGCTGCAAAGACTAGAGATGTAGAATACTGACTCTATGAATACAATCACTGTTAAAATGGACAGATTGTAGTATATTTAATAAATAGTTTTATTCAGAAAATAGATCTAAGCAAGAAAGGAAAAGTTGAACTTCACAAGAATATGTACTTTCTTCACCCCTTATGACATGATTTCAGAGAAGGAGGTTATGGTAAATGGTAGAAATTCCCAGGTCTCCTTTCAAGGCAGGAATTATGGCAAAGTTGAGGGAAAGTGAGCAGCCACACTTCAAGGGTGGGATTTGTTCGGGACTGACACCCCTGCAGAGATTTTATTCCTGAAGGAAACCACAGCTATGGAGGGAGGAGGAGCAGTACCCCCTGCAGTCATTTTGGTTCAATGCAGGATGTTCTGATGGGCTTCCCTTTGACAGGTCAAGAATTTGTTCAGCACTTTGATGTCTTCTTCTGCCCAGTACTAATTGTTTTCTATTCTTATGTATGTATCCATCTCTAATAGCTATCTTACTTTTTAAGCTTCTAACAATAGCCACTTTTACTTAGAGAACCCCATCCTACAATAGTTGAAACATGGCAGCGGTCCAAGAAAGCAGGTGAAAATATAGAATTTGAGAGCTGAATTCTCACCACATGGCTGCCAGTGAGGACCATAATTAGGACTGGTGATAGATGGGACGTAGGCAGCTGCTGGCACAGTGTGATAGCCCAATTTTTGAAACTTTCATCAATGATGAATTGGAAGCTGGTTCCTTTGGAAGACAGTGCAGTTGCCCACATGATGTGTTAAACAATTGAAATGTATCAAGGGTACAGCGGCTATAAAAGTAAGGGATGGAAGGGCTTTTGCTGAGTGCAGCCGGTGCTCTACTCTAGCACTATTAGTAACTAAGGCCAAGTAACAGACTACAGAAAGCCAAGTGTGAGAGCCAGAGACTGCCCTAGTCACACTTAAGGATGAAGGGTGCCATCTCCTTCAGAGTGTAGAGAACATCAACTATAAAAATAATAATAATGGATGGTAAATAGTTTCTCTTTTCACTTGAGAGCACTCTTTCAAGAAATAAGATTTCACATCAAGGGCAAGCCCCTAGGAACGTTGTTAATTCATTACTAAAGTGGCTCCAAGGTATGTCAGGAAAAATGATTCTGGATTTTACTGAATGGATTGAAACACCAGGTTTGCCTTGGCAAATAATAAAGGATGGAATTTAAACTTTGATATGGGGCCTAAGATCATTGAATAATTAAGACCCACAGGAAGATACAGAGACCACAGTATCTATCTAAGCCACTAACATGCTTTGGTGGAGAGGGTAGCATCATCAATTAAATGGTCTGGTGATAGAATTTTGTCCAATGTAGTTTGGGATGGTTGTCAACAGGACACTCAAGTTTAGCATGTGCTAAAATGTATCCTGATTTTAGCACTGAAATCTCCACAACCATATAAAGCCTTTAGTTCTGAAAGAAAAAAAAAAAACAGATAGTTGGTCACCTAGGACGGTAACAAAGATTGAAATATAACTCAGCTTACAAATAGCATGGGCACGACAGAGTATTAGAACAGGTGAGGCAGGGGGAATTGTGGAGGAATTTAAAAGAGGAATTTCATGGGAGTGATATTGTAAAATCTACTTGGCCAAATGGCAGCTAAAACACTCTACTGAAAAGGTTATGAAGGTGTTTGGTCAATATCGCATTCTTTGAGGTAAAATAAGTGGGCTGCTGATCAGAGTAACACTGAGCAAGAAAAACAATCAGAAAGAATGAATGTGTGGTTGAGAGCTGTCCTCCAACAAAATGTTAAGAGTCCTTCTTCAGTTTCCGCAACTGAGCTATCTGTGACCCTGACAGCTATCAACTGAAGAGATACTGAGTACTCAGGAAGATTTTACTGCAATGTGATGAGTATATGAGGCAGTACTCATTGCAGATCCATAGCCACTTACACAGATAACTGTGGGATAATCCAAGGAGAAAATGTCCAAACATTTTGAGGGCTGATAAACTCTAGGTCTAAAAGGGCATTTGCAGGTCATGATCCAAAAGAGTATTGCACCTTCTTCAAAGAGGCGTACATGTGACTGAAGGAATAAATATAGAGGCCTTACCAAGTGTCTTAGTTACTTTTCTCATTGCTGAGACAAAATACCCAATACCCAAAGTTAAAAGGAGGAAGGATTTATTTAGCTCACAGATTGGAGAGATTTCAATTCATAATCAGCTGGCTCCCAGGCTGGGGGCACATGGCGGAGGGGCAACATTGATGGCAGTAAAAGACAGCAAAGGCAACAATGGAGGGAAGGACCAGCCTCTCCTTTCCCTTTTATCTTATCCTGTCTGCTGGGATTAGGCCAGTTTTAATCCAATCAGTGGACTGCTTTAGCAATAACCCAGCCTTAAGCCCAGCACCCTTAATACTAGCACTGAACCATAAATCAGTCACAGACTCTAGATTCAGCTGCCTCTGGAAAAGTGCATGAGGCTTTGGGGGAGGGGAGCATCTAGAGACAGAGCATAACACCAAAGTATGACTGACTCTTCAGTTAATAAAGAGATCTTTCCTAATTCTCAAATAAAACATTAGAATTAATATATGTGACAGTTATCACTACCCCCATATTGGATCTCAGCCTGTAGGTTAAGAGCCATTATAATTGGTAAAGTGTAAGTCTTTGAAATTAGTCACCTACAGTCAAGATAATAAATCAAAAACAATATATTCTGGCATAGAAGGTCTGACAGACATTAGTGCCACCTGCAAGGATCCAAAGGAATTTAAGCATGCAGTCTCCTTCACACTTATAACTGATGCACCAGTGTGACTGCTGCAGAAATGAGATGGGCCCTGAAGAATGATTATAGATGGCCACAACAAACTTGTCTAAATTTTTCCCTGACTTCAGACATCATACTAGAAAACATCATAGGTTTTGCTAAAGATCCGCAGAATCCAGCCATTCATTTGGCAACTGAACACTTTTCCACCATTATTGCAAAAGAGTTTCCAAACCTGAAAAATGCAAATGAAGCAGGCAATATTACATACTTCCCACTTTGTCCTAAGGTTGTGTTAATTTTATGCTATCTGCTATAGTATGAAATAGTCTGGGCTATTGAAGTACCCATGTGAACAGCAAGTTGATCCTCCATTAATGATATGGTATTGACTGGTGAAGATGAGCAAAGAATGTACAGACTGAAGATCTTGGTAAGACACATTGTGACCGTTAATTGTCATATGGAAAAGTAGGGAAGTTGGATTATGTTTGAAGAGCTCCAGGTGGGTCTTTTGCTGCCATCACCTGCAGGCATCAGATTCTAGTTTCTTTATCTTCCAGTGAAGACTCTCACCTGCAGCTCTCCAGCTCTTCAGTCTTAGGTTCTGAATCTTTTATTCTTCTCACTGTGTAGCATCCAGCTTCCGTGTCTGAGCTTCTACTGGATCATCTTGACATCTTGCATGCCGGTGGCCATTAAGGGCTCTCCCACCTCTGAATCTGTAAACCTACTTGGTAAATCCCCTTATATAATTACACACACACATACACACACACACACACACACACACACACACATCCAGCAGACCTTAACCGATACACAGTTGCAACTAAAGATTCAGAGATTATGTTTGTCATATCCATAAAATCTTTAAGGATGCTGTAATCAGAGATGTGCCAAGACCTACTCTCCAAAGTAAATTATTGTACCTTGCACTCCATTAGACAAAGGAGGAAGCCCAGTTTCTAGTGGGTGTCTGTATTGTCTGGAAACAAACTTCCTACCTACAAGCATTTACCATGTTCACTGATATATTTGCTCTGACTAAAACAACTCTCGTTCCATAGCAGGCATCATATAATTTTTATGTTGTTGCTGTTGTTAAATGATGGATCAGTTAATAAAACTTTCTTCAACATATCCGTGTTTCTGTATTCCCACACAACATTCATCACTATGTGCTGAAGACCTTTCACATTTAAAATACCGCTACATCCTCGTATTCTGAATCCTTCATGTTTTCTTCTCCACTAAATGTTTTCTCCCATCTTGCAGAATAATAATATACCACACATCTTCATTATTTTAGTTCCCCTTCCTCTCTTCTCCTCACCCCTCCTTCTTCCATGTCCCTCCCATTCGCACAAGGTCTATAGTGTCTCCCTGTTTCCTATCACAGTACCTGTATTTTTTACCCTTTAAATTGTTTAGACTTTGTATTTCTTGTACAAGAGAAACCATGTGATATTCAAACTCATGTGCATAGTCACATTTAGCCAAATTTATTATTTCAAATCTTTCAAAGTTTTTGGATTTACTCTAGAATAGTATAAAACTGTAAAATATCCCACAAAGCCACATAACCCAACTTCCCTTTATGTTGCTCACCTATTGCTTTGCTTCTCATGCACATTTGTGACTTTATTTCAGTTCCTGTGAAGCACCAGTTCCCACCTATAAAAACACCTATTCTTGACCCCCTCACTTCCCACTAACCTGGGTATCATTCTTCAGTATTTGTTAGAATTCTCATTAAGATAGTATATTTTCTGAAAAATCCTAAAACACATAAATGTATTTAACTCTTTAGTAATATTTATCAAACTTATTGATTTTAGAGTCCCTTTCATCATGGAATATCTGCTAATATCCCATGAAAGATTTCAGAGGCCAGAGTGCTCACCATGACACAATGGAACCTCATGAATGATTTCAAAAATATATTCTATTATTGTATACGAAACAACATAATTTTTAATGTTATTCAGGATAGGAGGAGTTGCTTGTGATTACATAAAGTAACTCAGAGTGTGGCCAGTTGGCAACTGCGGGCAATTTGTTACAGCCAGCTGTACTGAATCGGCGTGGTGCTGCATGTGAGAGGCCCACCTGAGGGTTGTTGCCAGCAACATAATAGGCAGAACTAGAGAAGAAGAATTTATTGAGGCTGTTGGGAGCTGGTAGAAGCTGTTGGGTGCTGTGAGGAGCTGTTGGTTCTCTTGGAGGAGCTTGTCATGTTGGCTTTCTGGTGAACTCTGCTGTTCTCTTCATTGAAGGAGCTCAGGACCTTACTGTTACTGAGAATGGTTTTGGTTCACTTTGTGGGAGCTCTGGTCCTCACTTTGAGCATTATTTCCTGGCTGCAGAGGAGAAGATGGTGTACAGCCCAGTCTCCTGAAGAAGCTTGTTGCGTTGGCTTCCTGAAGGAAACTCAGCTTTCCTCATCTTCAGAGGAGCTTGGGAGCTCATTGTTGCTGAGGATGGCTGTGGTACTTTTCAGGGAAGCTCCGGGTCTTACTTTGAGCATTGCTTCATAGCTCCAGTTCAAATCCCTCAGCCTGCTAGTGCAGATCCTTCATCACTCTGGCACAAACTTTCTACCTTCTACCACTGACCTTTAGGCCTTCCCAGCGCAGATCTGTGAAACAGTCCTTTGTGAGACCTTTTCATGGGCTCTAGGCCTCCAGCTGGACTCATGGAAGGCATTGTTATGGGCTCTAGGTCTTCAGCTGGACTCATGCAGGATATTGGCATGGGATCTAGGCCCTCAGCTAGACTCTTTGATCTTTAGTGTATGGACAGATTTCCTGCACTCTGTATATGATTTTTTGGGTGACTATTATAAATAATCTTATAAAATATGTGTCCTGTATTACATTGTTCCCCCTTCAAAACCCCAAGCCATGATGCAGAGACAGTAGCTACAAGAACTACCAGAAAGAATATGCTTGGTGTCTGATCAGCCATAAGTCATATGTGCATGCACAAAGCTCTAGCTCCTAAAATAATTATGATTTTAGTGGGACTTGACAAACATATTACCTTCCACATCCTGAAGCTCTCCTAATGCTTCTTTCAACTCTGCTGTTTGATGCTTGTTTCAAACTGCTGTCTTCTCCTCTGTACCTTGAGACCCTGGAGACTGTTGTGTATATTTGGGTTCCGTGACTGAAATCAAGGAAAATATTATGGATTTTAATGATAAAGTTATACAACCATCACAAGCATAATATGATACTAAGGTCTGTGGAAAACGTTGCCAATGAATATGTGTAAAGATTTCCTACTTTTAGCAGAAGTAAATCACAGCTTGGTTCATGGTGCTTCAGAGACCTATAGTTTTGCCCTCTATTAAGGATATGTATCCTGAAATTTGTAAAACTTTTCAAAGGTAGATGTTATTGTCCTATGGAAAATATATTGTACCATGGTAAATATACTTGTTTTAGTAAATATTTCTGTTGGCTTACAGTTATCATTTTAAAAGAATATCCACAGCAAAGCATGGTGGTGCTCATAGTAGAAATGCTATGGGACGTAGATCTGTGTGCCCTGAAGTCCTTCACTGATCATGGGATATTAATGTATCATGTCTCTCTTCTCCTTTAATTCTTCACACTTAAAATTTTTTTTCTCTCATGATTTCTACATCTTGCCTCATCCTGTATCCAAACATTTGAATCTTTCTCTAAGTCTCTTCATAGTATAATGAAAGTACTCCACATTTTCCCACAGCAGCCTGCAGCTCTGTGCTGATCTGATTCATTCCTTACGCCTAAGCTTTTAGCTAAAGATTCACTTACCTGATTGGAAAGAATAAAAACTGCTCATTGTCCCAAAGAATTTAGAGTGACAGATTACTAGATTCATAAAGCCAGACTGACTGAGGTGGGTCATAAATGGCTAAGACAGAGACATATTTTTTCATATTACTATTTCTTATTTTTGAAAATGATACCAATTGGCTAGGTGTAATATAGATCTGCATAAATATTAAAATTTTATTACATAAGTAATTTCCTTTAGGGGGACACATTGCTCTCTTTACTCGTACATGTTGGTAAGACATAACTTTTACATTACATAAGAGGAGTTGATACATGTACATATCTTCACTCTTTTCCCATCCCCTTTTCTTCTCTTCCCTCCTCCTTCATCTCTTTTCTTTTCCATGTATGTGTTTGCATACATTTAGGTTCTTTGTGTAGTGTTGGTGTATGTATTTAACACAGTTTAATTTCTTTTCATCCCTTTCCCCTTTAAGACAGGTCTGTCCCCTAACTTTCAATCATCTTTTATTTTGATAATGACAATGATAGAACTAAATTTAAGTTTTTCTAATGAAGTCTAAATCTCGGTATACCATTAACATTGTGATCCTGGTTGCAAAATCCTGTAAGTGTTCACCACTGGTGAAGGACACCATTTTCCTTTCTCCCCCTGTCCCTGGGTCTAACTCTTAGAGGAAATAGAGCCATAGAGACATGCCCACGGCACCCAAAGTGGGGATGGGAGATGCCAATCAGTTTAAGTGGTTCTGTTTACCTAGTTTTCTCTGCTGATGGCTGCATCCCACTTTGGCTGAGTGCGTAGTGTCCAGAAGCTTAGGCCCCCCGTTTCACTCACAGTATTATATCTTGTAAGTGTCTTATGAATGACACTTAATGATTGCTCTGTCTCTAATTTGTGAGAAGGGCTTAGGCGATCTTGATAGCCAAATCACTGAGTTCAAGACAGCAGCTTCACAAACCCAGAAACTTCTGCATACAGTCCTAAGATAATGAGCATAATGAGCAAACATTTTCCCATCATGCCGCACTCCAACCCTATAAAGAAAAGAATTACTGAAGATGTATCTTCATGCCTTACCAGTAAGAAAACTCCATAGAAAGACTGACCAATTTCCTCACTAGTATATGCATTATATTCCAGAAGGGTTTTGTGTACTTTCCATTACTGTGGAATGATCTATTTCCCATAAGTCTCCTCTTAAAAATAAAAGCTTTCTTCTTTCATTATGAGTCTCCTTCATTTAATGCTTTCCAATGCACAACAAAAGAATTAAATCCACATAGACTCCCAAAGAACAATCAGGAAAATATGACAGATGTCAGGGTTACTTCTGTCATCACCTAGTCTGATCCACTGTCCTTACGATGCCCTGATTTATGCCCTCAATTCACGGCAAGTAGATGAATTGAAAATAGAAGCCGAATCTTAATTTCATGTCCCATAATAAAGGCACATGTATATGCTTCAGCAGTAACCTGTGGGTACGCACACATTGTGGGTACAATATTCTGATCCATATGTTTTATCATCTATGTGGCAACCTATTTTGGTAAACTTGTTCCTCCTGGCAGATTTTAACTGAAGTATCCATATAGAAATGTGTGTTCTTCACCATTACAATGTATCCGTCATTCATTCTTCAGGATGTAGTTCTCCTTTTCTGAAATGCCATATTTTAGCCGAGATTATTCTAACAACTCTCAGGAAATATATTTTATTTGGGTAAAAAGCAATAAGACCAACATTCATAAGAGCCACCTCATTTATTTCTATTTCATATGTATTAGAATTTCATATAAAAGGAATCAGAGAAGATGGACCTTTTTAACAGAAGAGTCAGAAGTGTCCAGAAGTATCTGACTGTAAGACCATGTTCAAAGGGACTAGTTGCTAAGATGGACAGGCTGAGCACAAACTTGCCACCTTCTTGCCTTCACCTCCCAGAATGCTTTGGCTTTGAATACAAGTCCTCATACTGTTCTTCAGAAATACCTTCACTAGCGAGGCATGCCCATACATGCCTACAATTCCAGCACATATGCAGGTGCATGCCTTACAGTTTAGAGGTATGCAAGTATATTCATTTATAAAACTCAATGAATCCTCAATTAAGCTGTGTAAAATGCATCATATACAAGTTTTTCCAAAATAGAAAAATGTGTATAAATATATGGATTTAAGGAAAAGTATACTATATGCCATTTCTTTTCAACTGTATCAAAAGATGTGTTAATGACTAGATTTACAAATGTTGAGATAATTATGTGACAAATATATACCATAAAAATTCATAATAAAACATAGGTGGTAAACATAAGGTATACTACCTATATAATTGTATTTTTAAGCATTTAAAATGTGTTAGCAATAATGTTTGAAAACAATTTTTGGATTCTCTTTAATTTCATTAGGTTAGTTATAGTGGGAGTTTTCTCTAAAAATTTGTCCACTTTTTAATATTTTTGAAGCCATAGTCATTTTCATCATAATGGTCTTTTAACACATAGTTATACAAAATTTAGAGTAATAAAATTTTTAAATTTAATATTGATTCTAATTATCTTGCCATTTTCTTCTTTAGCCTCATTTAGTCTTGTTTAAGAAATCATAGATGACTTTGTAAATTATTTTATCAGATGATTGTATATATTTCATTTATGTCTCATTAATTGTATGTTATTTAAGCTTTTCTTCTATGGTATGTAAGGTTATGAGTATTTCTTCCATGTCCTATTTTATCTCTATTCCACAATTGTTTATATTCTGTATTTGCGTTAGCAACTACTTTTAATGAATATTTTATTTCAACACAAGTAATACAGAACTGTATCTTGATATTCAAGCATAGAAGGCATTGTTACTCTTCCTTTGCTTATATAATATAAAGTTATTTCTGCATTCATTTACTACTAATTATCCCCAAAGATATTTCAAATTTAGGTCATAAGCTAAGGTCTACAACTTCTATTTGCAAGTTTTTTCAATCTACTATTATATAAATATATAGTTTTTCCATTACTTCCAGACATTTATTTGACATTATTTTTTTTAATAAAAGCACAAAAACATATTAACAAACAGACACAATTTAGCATAAAAAATAGTACAATCACAACTGATCTACAGACAAGGTGACATGATCTCAACAGTGGTTATTGCTTTATCCATTGATATCTTCGAAGTGTAAATATATGAACCCATATACAGACATGCAAAATTGGTCAGACAATTAATCCTCTCAACAACAGAAAAACACAAAAAACAAAAAAACCAAAGACAGAAAACAA